>PVHX01003495.1:0-142413 GCA_004024805.1 Geosciurus inauris
TTATGGATTAATTCTAATTTTCACAAAGCCCAGCAAGGTATATAATGTTATCTCCATTTATAGATAATAAGAATAAACCTCTTGGATTCATTGATTTGATGCATAATAAAGAGTTAGTAAACAGACATCTTTGGATTCAAACCTTTTTTGTCCAAGTTGGTCTTCTAGAAACTCACCACCAAACAACCCCAAATAACCAACTCTTCCTTTACTCCACTATTTCTTTTCTCTCTGTGCTAATGTTTCTTTGTTTTAGTCTCTTCTACTTGATTATTTCAAAGTCCCAGACTTCTGCCATATGTTCCTAATGCTTCAGTATTGGCATCACATTCTAGTTCAGTATTTCAATGGATATATCTGTGGATAACTATTCTCTCTCACTCCTCATCCTCTGCTCTCCTGGACAGGACTGAAACTTGCAGGCAGTCATGTGATGATAGCATATGATAAAATCCTTTTTACTTTGTAATGTTCAAGACAACTGTGCTTACTATTTCAATGGCAGTCTATCTTTTTGGACTTTTATCTGTGTTTTTTTTGTTTGTTTGTTTTGTTTTTTATTCACTTCAGCAAAACACTATTCCTCAGTAAGGGAACTAATACATGTATAATATTATAGCAAAGAAAAGATGAAATATTTGATTGAATATTTCTGCAAATGCTGTTATCATACCTTTTATTTACATTTTGATTATTTTATGTGAGGTACTATCTGTATCTCAAATCCACTTTATCTTGATTCCAAAATAATTTTGGAATATTATATCACTATTGCTTTTTGTCACATTAAGTCCAATTACAGAATCTTCAACATATGGATCTTTTCTTGGAAGACTCTAAAAATTGCACTTGTAATAGCAAAGTATCCAAGATGTGTTCTCAGTGATATAAAACTATAGTTTCCTAAGAAAATATCTATGTGCTTATGGTATATGTTGCAATTTTTATAGGTTATTGATAACAAATCCAGTCCAAAATCTAACAAGAAATATTTTGTTTTTATGTAAACTGATAAGATACATGTAAATATGTTTCATTTGCCTATGAATCTTTAAATTAGTGATATCTGTGGGGCAACTCAGACAGAAATAAAATTATACAGATTAAAACCATTGAAAGTATTTACACTATTAAAGTCCAATAGGTAAGTCAATTTCTAACTCAAGTATTGGTTGTCTTGAATGAATCCAAATAACTGTGTAAGAGTTTTATGGTATCATTATTGAACATGTCATCCCATAAATTGCTAGGCAGGACAAGTGCTTAAGTGAATGGGAGTCTGTGTTCTTAGCAACTAGAAATGAAAACAGACTTGGAAATGCAATCTTTGGCATTTCTTATTAGTCTACTTGGTTTTCTTATTTGTATTTAAGGACTCTTTCCTAGTCTCTGACTAGGTTCTCGTAGATGGAATCAACTGACAAGGAACATGTACTCTAAATATTATGAAAAGCCTAGATAAGAACTTTAATAGCCTAATTTTTCTGAATCAGTCCTTCAGCCTCCAAGTCTTACTAAAAGTCCTTTTACTAATAGACAGGTATGTGTCCATTTTCTCTGTAAGGGTCTTGATTATAGAAATTTAGAGATTTTTTTACTTAATTATCATTTTATTGATATCTTTGAAATGATTTTCCCAGAAAAAATTACTTCCTCCTAATTGTAATGGTGATGTGGCTAGTCAAAAAAGTATCATAAAGACAATCTTAACTTTTTGACACTATAGAAGAAGGATAAACTTTTTGACACTATATAGAAGGATAAACTTACTAGTTTGTTCAGAGAAAAATAGTAGCTAGTTTTTCAGTTTATTTTGTACTATTGTGCTTTGTAAAATGATGTATAAAGTCAATCATTTTATAGCAAGGAAACTTCTTTAAAAACCTCAAAAGAAAGCAACTGCTTGCTGGAGTTCAATATCTTTAATAATCACAATTAATTAAAATCATTTTTATTGAGTCTGTTTTTCTCCTAGTATTTATCACAGTAGTACAAAAGATTGACATGGTCACTGCTCTCATAGGATCTCAGATAATTAGATGAAATATAGCGAGTATTACTATGGGACTTTTCATGATGCTCCCCAGTTGGATACTACATATATTCTACAGTATTACAGTGAGCTCAGGATAAGAATTTTGATACTTTTTTTTTGTAAGTTTGTTTGATTGAATTTGTTTTTTTTTTCCCCCAAACATCCCCACTACTAAATGTTTAGAATAAGAGAAAGCAAGCATGTGCATTATAGGTAGAGATGAGTATGAAAAATTATGGGAAAAATGAGTATTTAAAAACACCACAAGTGATTACACTTGACACAAATTTTTATAAGAGGCAAAGTGTGAAGTGGTGATTGTCTCATCACAGACACTCGCTACAGGTCTGCAGTCCTTGGAGATCTGGTGAGATAAGTTGAGGAAAGTTAAAGGTATGAGTCTGGAGACTCATAAAAATGAGTCAGATTATGGAAGATATTCCAAACCATGTGTATTAGAATGGACTATACCAAGAAAATATGTACCCTCTCCCAAGTCTTAGTAGATTAACTCAATAAAAGTTTATGCCTCACATGCATCTTATCCTTACAAAGGTTAGACAGTCCTCTGCCTTCTGGAGCCTACGTCCATCTGGAACACAGAGCTTCAGGGCAGCCACAGATGAGAAAGAACTATAAACAACTATGAAGGGTTTAAGTAGTCAGGACTGGAGTTGGCTTGCCTTACTTTCATCACTTCTGTCCATGTTCTGGTAGTCAATGTAGTAATACTTTATATGGTCCAGCTGTAATTGCAAAGGAGAATTGGGAATGAATTATCTATGCCCAAAAGGATGATGTATAAGATGAACACCTGGAAATGTCTCTGCTAAACCATCTTAAGAAGCATAAATGCAATTAGGAATGAAGTTGACAAATGATATGTATTTCTTATGAGCCTACATTGGTAAGGAATGGAAAATGCAGTCTAAATCAAGAGCTTTCTTTATAGTGTGTTCTTCTAAATAAAGAGCCTAATTGCTCCATTTAGCAGTCTCATGCTATGAGGGTAATTTAGTAAACACATTTATGAGTAACTTTAAAAATAGTTTAAATGGTGTCAAGATGTTTATATGAGAATTAATAGAAAGTTTAGAATGATCAAATTGGCAGAATTGCTAGAAATATTTCTGATGCTGGTAATTTCTTAGAACAATTTTCAAGAAAGCAATGGGCATAAAATATATTTTACAAATAGGACTCATACTTCAAATTGTCTGTTTTCATCTGTACAATTGTTTATTTCTTTTTTGAAAGACAGTTGCATTACGTACAGAGAGAAAATTTGTTTTAATCAAATTTAATATAGTTTAGTTGGGCATAGTGGTGCACGCCTATAATCTCAGCCCTTTGGGAAGCTGAGACAGGAGAATAACGAGTTCAAAGCCAGCCTTAGCAGTGGGAGCAAGGCGCTAAGCAACTCATTGAGACCCCGTCTCTAAATAAATCACAAAATAGGGCTGAGGATGTGGTTCAGTTGTTGAGTGCCCCTGAGTTCAATCTCTGGCACAAAAATAAATAAATAAATAAATACAGTTCAATTTAACAAATATCTAACGGTCTAGAATACTGTATATAATATCCAGTTCTTTTTCTTTAATTTTGTATATTTTGACACTGCATAAGAATGAATTAAAAGATATATGTTCACATTTGAGAGTGAAATTTGTACATTCCCTCAAGAAGTTCTGGGAAGAATGTGAGTTAGCACTCCCAAATTATTTTGACAGTACCATGACTATGTTTATTGTTTGGGGAATATGATATGTCAATGTTATCACATAATATATGGTTTTTAGTGGCAATAAAATAATAATTGACTTTAATAATGATTTTAATAAATTTTATTACACAGATGCTGTGAAATGTTTATATCTAATAAAATAAAAAATTTGTAAATTATTTCTTTTTCTTTTGCTCAAGAAGGATCTTTATAGCTTTTTTTTTTTTTTGTAGTACTGGGAATTGAACCCAGGGCTTTGTGCATACTAAGCAAGCACTCTACCACTGAGCTACATCCCAGCCATTTTGTAGCTTTTTATTAAATGTGAAAAGGCAAGGCAGTTTCAGGGAAACATCTATAGTAGAATCAATGTTTTATAAGTAAGTCAGCAAAAATGTATTTGTGTATATATATATATATATATATATATCATATATATATGATTAGAATTATATTCTCAAAAAGTGGTGGAAGGTGTCATTATACTGGACCCAATATTCATTAAATTGGAAGTGTGCAGTTTGGGGAGGAAAAAAGTAATGAACTGCAGCAAAAACTGAGATAAGAATGTAGCAAATATGATTTTATCCACTATAAATGCCACACGAAATTCAATCAAATCAATATACTAATATGGATAAGAAATAAATATGGAATATTACTTGTACAAATTCACATTTATTTAGCTGAGAAGCATGAACTGCATATCTTGAAATTGTTTGTTTAATGATTTCAACCATTAATTAATATCATTTTCTTTAAGAAGAAATAAAATATGAGAACTCTGTTTTACATTTTACACATCACGGTATGTCGCAAAATGTGCCCTGTACATGCTGTTTGGATACTTGCCGAGTAAAACTCTGTACTTTTGATGGAGGTTACTATTGACCTGAAATATACCAGGGCTCATGGATCAGGCCCAGCACTGTCACTTAACACTAGATCAGAGGCAGGTGAGGAGGCAAGAACTGGGCTTTTCATCAACCTTTTAAAATTTTCCTCCCCTCTACCCCCATCAAAACCTGTCAGAATTGTTGCCTCTTCAGGGCCCTTTTTTGATTCTATCAGTAAATCTGTCAAAACCCAGTTTTTCTTATTCTTATGAATTTGCTGAAGACATTTCCCCAAGCAACTAGCTCTGAGTTATATTAGACCAAAATCTGCAGATATTTGAACACTGAATAAAATATGGCGATTTTGAGTAATATAGTAACTTTTATTTATTAAGGGGCTATCACACTAAAACATATGCAGTGTGAAATCTAAAGCAGTTAAGCTATCAAAATCTCTACTGCCCATTAGAGACTTTTGCCTCCAAAGTTCTTTTATGTTACTGGCATGGTCCCTAAAATATGGAACATGAAGAGAATACTGACCTTGTGTGCTCCTTCTCAAAGGGAGTCTGCTTCTTTGTAAATCTCAGCATTAAAAAAATGCTAGAATGTCTGCCTTGTGTAATTCATACTGCAGGAAGACCGTCTGTGCCTACAGTTGCCTCTGAGTTTCCACCCTGCTTTTGCATTTTCAAAGGCCACTACCTTGTAGCAAGGCTTTGACAAAGGCTTTGAAGAAAGGCTCTCAGATATAGCCTGAGTTGTTTCCAGAAAGCCTGTTAGTTACCAGCCCAAATAAATAATCCAATTTATAATTTATACTGTTAGCTTTCAGAAAACAACTAGTTATTTAATCAATCAAAACATTTGTTTAAAAAAAGAGGATAACAAGATGAAACATACTTAGATGTTTCTGAAAATTGTAATATTCTGTTTCCAGAGTATATATGGTCCATTCAACATTTTGAGCTCATACACATTATGCAGTGGAAATGGAATAGACTAGTCCTAAAAAGTTTAGATACAAGGAAAGGAAAGAATACATTACCGATGAATGTCCATACTTCATCATATTGGGTTTGCTTGTAGCAACTTTTCCCACATATTTGAAAAACTTTTGCCAGTAAAATTCCATGAGATATATTCAATTAATAAAATTATATCTTTTGCCTGATTTATATACGGTACACACATACACACACACACACACACACACACACGGTCTTAAAATAGGTCATGGAAATTGAATCTTAAATACAATTTGTAAAATGAGCATATAATTTTATTAGTGACCATTGATTATCAAGCCCCCAGTATCTGATAAGCCAATGAAGAGAGGAATGATTCAGTTCTTTAAAAGTTCAATTACTAGAATTGACTCACATTTCTCAGGGTCAGATGAACTTGACACATAATGAAATTCAGAGCTGCATGCCAAGGGCCAAGGTTAAAAATCCAAAAATTTTTCTTGGAGAGGGTAATACTAAAATACACAGGCTCACCTCAGCCTGTGTTTGGGTTTGTTTTTTCTTAGTCAGAACTTCTTATGAGCTTTTTATAATGAAGCAAGTAAGTTTGAAAAGTACTCTAGAAAATTGTGTCTCGAATTCTTGTCTATATCTTTGTTATCATGTTACAAATTGAACTGAGTGCAAAAGATTAATGCAAGTGAAGTCACATTCATTTTAAAGACTGCACACAATTTGAACCAATGTTACTGCAGACCTGTAAGAAGAATTCCATCTATGAAATAACTGAAAAGACTAACCAATTTAAAAAGAAAGAGCAGGATATTAATGACTTTTCATCTGATACTCACAATATGTTTTAAACCAATTTGAAATCTATTTTTTTTAAAAGAACAAAAGTCAGTTAATATTTGAAAGAGAAAATCTACTGGCCTGTTCCAATGGTTCACTTGCCACCTAACTACAAACATCTTAATACTTTTTTCCATGCTTAAATTTCCTTTTTTTATATGAATGTACATTGAAATTTATTGTTACAGAATACATCTCATTGGATAAATTGTTTCCTGAATATTACATTAAACTGTCATCTCTGAGTTATCTGATTCTTTTGACTAGTTTCTATTTATCATTTTGCACATGACTGCATATCACCCTGTACCACAACATATTGACAAGCATGCCATTTGAGGATAACCATAACAGAAAATGGTAAGTATCATTTTTATTTCTAGTCTAAAATGTTCCAGAGCCAAGTTTGCACTGATATAAAATAAAGATAGGAAGCAAAATATAATTGTATTCTGTTCTGAAGGGGAATTTAACATTTATTAAAAAGAGAAATGAAATTTATCATAGATATTACTGTTTAATCTCAAGGCAACTCATGAGCACATCATGAAATAATGTAGGGTACTAAAATCATCATCTTAACAAAAAGGACCTATATTTGGTTTTCCCTTTAGGAATGCCCTGAAGCTCTCTTCTCCTACTGCTGAGAAAATGAAATGTCTCTCTTCTCCTCTCTGCATCCTGTGGTTTGGGGAAGAAAATTATGAGATACTGGGCTGTAAAATAAGAGATAGAAGTGAGGGCATAAGGATCTCTAAAATTAGAAAGATCATTCTTTTTCTATAGACTTCCTGTAGCTACTTCCTCTATAATTCTCTTTTGTTAACATTTTAATTGATCTTTTATTTGGTTCTGAAAAAGTGATGCTGGGGATTGAACCCAGAGTCTTTCATGTACTAGGAAAGCACTTCTACCATGGAGCTACATTCCCAGTCCTGTTCAACAAACACTAACAAACAAATCCACTGGGCTAAAAGAAAGGCTAGATTCTAGAATGTAATAAATAATATATTGCTCTCCAAGCAAGAAAGGTTCTGCTTATTGGGTGGAAAACACAGCATAGCAAATGTTATGGCAGGTATATGAACACAGAATAAGGCACAGGGGCAAACTGCTGGAATCATAGAAAATTCTTTTATAAGAGTTGATGTAGATGATGCCCTATGTGCTTTTCAAGTGTAGGTGGGAGGAAGGGCATTTCACATTCCATAGAAATTAGATACAATTCCCTTGTTTATTGCCTTCCTTATTCTACTGATACAAAATTAAACTTCTAGTCCTGCCTTGCCCAAATTTCAGTTACCAGCCTATACTCCCTTTCTAGTGCAACATGATGAATTATTTAGGGAAAAGTGTTTTATCATAAGAATTAAAGGCTGACTTTATTTTCTCCCAAGATCAGTTAAGGAGAATTGTTTTATAGTTTAACATTGAGTATGAGGGATAAAGAAGAAATGGAGGGAGCTGTTTTGAACAGATGAGGTGAAAGTGGCTGGAGTTGAAGATGATTTTAGCTTCCTGTGACACTGGAGAGAATGTCAGGAAGAGACGTTGGTCAGGAGCATATGAGATTTCTTGGTTGGGATTTTTTTTTTTTTTTGAATATTAAATCAGCATAAAATGGATGAAAACCTGAAAGAGCAGTTTGGAGCTGCTCAGGAACCAGAAGATGATCCTCAATATCATGATAGACCGTAAGGTTTAGACTGGTTCTGGCTCCTCTTCTAGATTTTTAAAACAGAAAAATATCATATACTCTGATGTAATTGTGAAGGGATGATGAAATATGATGGAAACTAACAAAGGAGGGTGTCACATCTTACCTCCTAATATTAAATATATGTATATATAGACACACATATATATACACACATGCGTGCACGCACACACACACACACACACAAACACGCATACACACTCCCATAAGTTTTTAATCTATGAGCTACTGCTAAGAATGGAAAAGTAAAAAATGCTCTTTAATATCTCCTAATGTTATCACTCAAATGTACTTTTCCCTTACAAATTGCTAAAAAAAATCAAAGCATTAAATATTGCTAAAGGTATATATCTATTTCTTTTAGCACTGAAGACAATTATGTATTCCATGTAAGAAAACATCAAGCCAGGAAAACCTGCAAATTATTTGATTGGATTTGTTATGAGTAGTAAGTGAAAAAAATTAAAATTGACAGGAAATGTACTCCCATCAAATTCAACCTTTTTATTTTTACAGAAAAGATGAAACCAAAGTGATAATATATCAGTAAATAAACAGAACAAGGATTTGAAGAGTATGCTCCAGAACTTCCATCCATTGTTCAGTTTATTGACCCAAGTTAGTTTGGATCAGCAGTTTTCATGGGCATCTTAATCCAACCAAGTTTGATGCCACAGTTTTCTAAATGGGGTGAAAAGTGATATTAGAAACTAATTGTGTAAGAGTTTAAAGATTATCTGATTATCTGGTAAAAAAAATAAATGGAACAATAAGTGTCATTTCTATGATCACCATCCATTCCCTGGTGATTTTTGATCTGAAAGGGGCTTCAATTGGACTAAATTCACATTAATAAGCAGCGGCTTGACAGTGTGTCTGAAGTTAGGGAAGCTTGATTTAAATAAAATTTAAATACAGAACACTGTATGTCAATCATGAATGTCACCATTGGAGGTCACTAGAAGTTGCTCAGATATTACTATGAGGAGATTTTACTTTTTAGAATTCATCAAGTTGTAAATAATGGTGAT
The DNA here is from genome assembly GCA_004024805.1 of Geosciurus inauris. Classification (NCBI taxonomy): domain Eukaryota; kingdom Metazoa; phylum Chordata; class Mammalia; order Rodentia; family Sciuridae; genus Geosciurus; species Geosciurus inauris. The sequence continues at coordinate 9,163 of PVHX01003495.1, forward strand.
AACATTTGTAGACCTCAGCTAGTGTCTCATAGTTGGTCAGAATGCAAAATGTTGAGTATGCTAAGACAAAATACAACAAAATAATATACAAAAGTACAGTGGAACTTATTTCTTTTCATGATAGCTGAAATTATCATGTTGACAATATGTATTTTAAAGCCTCATTAGCACATGTTTTTCCTATATCATTTTTAAAAATTTAACATTTTTCCTATATCATTTTAACTATATCATTTTCTCAGACAAGGAGAGTTTCAAAATGGCCATAAATAGCAAGAAGGCAAAGGTTGTGAGCAGAGCATATTGGAGCATATTTTATATATATTATTGAAATTTTGTAGTTAATGTTTATGTTTAAATGTTAATTTCAATGATATTTGTATTTTTACTTGCTGAGCATAAACTTGGATTCATGGGGAGATATCACCCGATTCAAAAATCTTTTTTTAAATAATAAAAGAATATTATTGCCAAAACAATGATAACAACTGGAAAAGATATGACAAAGAATAAAAATGATTAAAGTAACTAAAGAATATCTGATCTTTGACAGAAGGGACTGAGATCCACATTTATACAGGTGTCACTTAGAGTACTTCCCAAGTCTTGGGGTGGCATTTCAGATAGAACTTATGAAGAAAACTTCACTCTTACATTGTTGAGTTGTCAGTGGACCTGTGTTAGGATTTTGGAATCAACTAAGCATGAAACCTGAGAAAGGAGGGGACTAAAAATGGAGATCCTCAAAATCCTGTATGACAAAAGTAGGCCAGAAAAGAGGGATCAGAAAAAGTGTTACATTGGTTGAATGTTTTTGTATATTACTGAAGCTAAGTGGAGTTTTTCTGGCTAAAACATTAATTGTACTCTTCCATGAAACCAGTGGTAAAATAACTAAAAAATACAGGAATGGGAGGGGTTTTAAAATGGTACACCAGAGGGTATCTAAAACAAAGGGAGTCATAATGGAGAAACAAATGAACACAAAAGAAACAAGATATATAGAAAATAAATCAAAATGATGGATATAAATCCAACCTACTTAGTAATTGCATAAAACAAATTGATTAAATACCAATGATGTCACAATAGGATATTTAAATGATGTATTTTTACTGTAAAAGAGACAGAAACATACTTCGGTTTACACACACAAAGAAAATAAGAGTAAGACAATAACATAAAATAAAGTTGATTCTTGCAAATTCTTCTAAAAGTCAGAGGCAAGAGCATGTCCCATCTCATTCTATGAAGCTCTGACCACATAACCAGAAAAGTTTTCACAAGGAAATTTTAGAACAATATTTATTTTGAATATCTATGCAAAAGTTCAGCAACATGTGGAAAGGAATAAGCATCTAAACCAAGTGAAACTTGTCCCAAAATTACAAAATTTAACATATAAAATCAATGAGATATACAATATGTAATGTTATAGAAAAATGAAGAAATTACATTATATCAATTGGAGAGAAAACTCAGGTGATACAATTCAACATCTTATCATGGTAACAAAAAAAAGCAAAATAAACTAGTAATCTAAGTGGATTTACTCTGATTCATAGAGGTTATCTATAAAATTCAAAAAGTAGCATCATAATCTGTATTAAAATACTGAAAAATCTTTCTTCTCAAATCAGCAAAATCACAAAGATGTATTCTCTCATTACTTCTATTCAGCATGTAGTATAGGATGTATAGAGGGCAACTAGATAACACACAAAAAAGTAGTATTCGGAATGATATGGAACAAGAAAATCTATCTCTATTTGCATGTGCATACATACATATGTTCCTGTATATAAAAAATCCTGAGGAATATATACACACGATTATAAACAAATGAATTCATTAAGATTGCAAAATATAAAATCAATATACAATAATCGATTGTATTTTATATACCACCAATGAATGGCACAAAAAGGAAATTAAGAAAATAACAAAACAATAGCCGGGCGCGGTGGCTCAAGCCTGTAATCCCAGCACTTAGGGAGGCTGAGACAGGAGAATTGCGAGCTCAAAGCCAGCCTCAGCAACAGTGAGGCGCTAAGCAACTCAGTGAGACCCTGTCTCTACATAAAACACAAAATAGGGCTGGGGATGTGGCTCAGTGGTCGAGTACCCCTGAGTTCAATCCCGAGTACCAAAAAAGCAAAACAAAACAAATGACATTTAAAATAATCTAAAAAAGCCAGACATGGTGGCACACTTCTCTAATCCCAGAGGCTTGGGAGGCTGAGGCAGGAAGATTGCAAGTTCAAAGCCAGCCTCAGCAAAAGGAAGGCACTAAGCAACTCAGTGACACCATGTCTCTAAATAAAATACAAAATAGGGCTGGGGATATGACTCAGTAGTTGAGTGCCCCTGAGTAGTTCAATCCCTGGTTTTATATATGTGCACGTGTGTGTGTGTATACACATATACATATGTGTATATATATATATATATATATATATGTACATCTTTCATCTATATAAAAAATTACTTCAAAATAATTTTATAGGGAGGCTGAGACAGGAGAATCACAAGTTCAAAGCCAGCCTCAGCAATGGCAAGGTGCTAAGCAACTCAGTGAGACCCTGTCTCTCCATAAAACACAAAATAGGGCTGGGGATGTGGCTCGGTGGTCGAGTACCCCTGAGTTCAATCCCCAGTACCAAAAAAAAAAAAATTTTAATCAAGTGGTATGGATGCAATGTGTGTCCCACCCAAATTCTTGCATTGAAGCCTAAGTCCCCAAAGTAAAGATGTTTGTGAAATTAGGTTATTTAGCACTTAAGAATTGGATTAATGTATTTACGCAAAGAGGATGAAATACAAGATCTTTCACTCCACTCTCTACCACAGCAGCATACAATAACAAAATGCCTTCTGCAATTTATACACGGGGCCCCACAGAAACCAACCTTGCTATCACCCTGTTCTCAGACTTTCCAGACTTCAGAACTATATGACATAATTTTATGTTTAGAAATACTGTTTATGGTACTCTGTTTTAGCAACCCAGACTGGCTGAGACAATGAAAAATCAAAAAAGAAAGATATGCACCAGAAGCAAGAAAATATCATTGACAGAAATTAAGGACTTAAATAAATGGTAAGGTATTCTATAATCATGAATTGGAAGACTTACTATTGCTAATATGGAAACACTCTCCAAATTCATCTACAAATTAAATGCAAAGATTGACAAGTTGGTTCTTAAATATGTACAGAAATGCATAAAAGTCAAAGAAGTCTTGATAAACGTGAATAAAGTTAGAGGATCCAAACATTTCAATTTTGAAATTTGCTAAAAAGCTACAGTGATCAAGATGGTATGCTATTGGGATACATATAAACATATGGATTGTTGGAATCAAATTGGAAGTCCAGAAACAGACTGGTCTGTTTATGATCAATTGAAGTTTGACGAGGAATTCCATGCCAATACAATTGGTGGAAGAGCAGTGTTTTCAGGTAATGGTTCTAGAACGATTAAATATCAACATGGAAAAGAATAAAATAGGACTCCAACCTCACATCATACACAAAAATTAGTTAAAATGAATCATAATCTTAAATATGAACATTTAAATCATGAAACTATTTAGAAGAAAACATTGGAGTAAATCTTTTTTGGTGGTAGATTAGGCAAAAATCTTAGATATGAAACCAAAGCACAAGACTCATAAGAAAAGCTTGAAATGTTAGACTCCCTTGAAATTAAAACATGTTTTATAAATAAGACATTGTAATGTACTACAGAGTGTCATTAAAAAAATCTACAAATATCTACAGCTCTTTGCAATCTGACTAAAGTACAACTTGAAAGGACAATCAATGATTACTTTATTGACTTTCTTAAATACTTTCCTTAACTTATGCTAGTTAGCCCTTTTCCAAGTTTCCCAGCACAGCTTTACCTTGTTATACCATCATTGACAGCTCATGTGGTTAAACTCAATTGCCCCTTTTCAGTTTCTGACTTGCTTGAGGTCACAGCAACATTCAACGTTTACTCTAATCACCTACATATTGAGATGTTTGTATTCAGGACTCAATAATGCCAGCATCTTTTGTTCCTAACTATATCACAGGATACTCCATATTTCTTTGGTAGATTCTCATCCTTAGATGCGTCTTTAAATAAGTACAAGTCAAGGCTCAGTCGTAGATTTCTCTTCACTTTTAAAGGAAAAATTTATTTTCTTGTCTTCAAAATCTTTACAACAAATTGCTAACTACTTTTTATAGTGCCTAACAAATAACCCAGACCTGGGCTTAGGGAAGATTCTGATCTCTGTGGCTGCCAGGTTTTCCCAACTTGAATTTTTTACATGAACTAATTGGATCCCACATTTAAGAAAGTCATTATATGTAAATTCTGACTAAACTTTATTGCATAATAAACACACAAAAATAAATAAAATTTAACAAATTGATTATTTTGAGAGACCAGTATTCTTATTAAAACTGCTTGGTTTTCACCTAATTGTTGTTTTGTAGCTATACTGTGCAAAGGATTTGTTTTTTTTAGTTTCTATCTGTTTTATTAGGTTTAGAAAAGAAAACAGTTGTTTATAGCAATTTTTATTTAACATGCCTGCTTACTAAATAATATCAACATATATGATTAGATCTATTAAAAACATCTCAATTTGTGAGAATAAAATAGAGCTCATAAATCCTACAAAGGTTTTAAAAGAGTAAACAAAATGTTACATCTTTTCCAAATATATAAAATCATCACTGAGTAAAATATACCTTATGTTCTGTTTTTAAATTTTATTTAAAACTATTTCTTCACAATGTACTCACTTTTATAATATTTAGATAAATTTTAATTCATATGGCTACTTACTTTTATTTGGAATAACAAAAATTCATCTGTCCAATGCATTTGAATGGCACAATATTCATTTGCTAAAATAAGCTTGATTTTAAAGTGTTTTCACAGATTTAATTGGCCTATTCTTTGGAATATGGTTCCAATATTTATAAGCAATGGTCTGAATGAATTTTTAAAATAGGCATAGAAGGAGTTATTGGCTTATTAGAACACTGAATTTTCTGCTACTGTAACCAAGACCAGCAGAAGTTACATAAATTGTTCAGGTTACATGAAAAATTATTAATAGAAACAAAATTAGAATCTAAGATCTTTGCCAAATTTTGGCTATCCTTCAAATATGCTAGTCTTCTGTGTGTCTTCCTTACAACCAATCTGTCAGAATAAAAGAATACTCCAAAACATGTCTAGATACAGCTCTTCCTCAAAATCAATCTTTAGTTGCTACAACTGGCCTCATTTTAATTATGGTGCAACTTTAGGCTTCAGGGATAATCAAAGTCTGGGAAGATCTGCATTATAGAATTTGAGAATATTTTATTTATATATGAAGCTCATTGTGCCTAGAGCTAGGTTGGGTATACAATTTACCAAATTTGGGAGAATGCACTCTAAACTATGTACATGCAAAGAACCATCCATTCTACAGTAAATGTTACTACCCACTTGTATTTATAGCTGTTTCTCATGACTTAATACCTAAGAATGTTATTTGTTGAAAAACAACTACATAACTGCAGCTTTGATTTATAATTTGAAGAAGATTTTTTTCATTGTAAACCTTAAACATTTATTATGGTCAGAAATACATCTGGATGCCACAGATGTTCCTCATGTCTTTCTTGTTCTTCATGAATAGGTCAGACGTCCAACACCAATTCTACTCTAATTTGGTCAAATCTGAAGGAATCTATTATAGGACCTTAGTGCAAAGCAATAGTCTCACATGAAATTTATTTAAGACTTATATAACTATTATTTACTATTGAATTCCCCATAGATGATAAGTACCATGATGCCTGAAAATGGGCTTTTTTATTTTTTAACCGCAGCCCTGAAAATACTTTTTTTTTTTTTTTTTGGTTCTGGGGATTGAACTCAGGGGTACTTGACCACCAAGCCACATCTCCAGCCCTATTTTGTGTTTTATGTAGAGACAGGGTCTCACTGAGTTAATTAGCATCTCGCTATTGCTGAGGCTGGCTTTGAACTTGTGATTCTCCTGTCTGAGCCTCCCAAAGTGCTGGGATTACAGGCTTGAGCCACCGCGCCCGGCTACTTTTTTTTTTTTATATTTAATTTATTTATTTGTTCTATTTAGGCTTACATGACAACAGAGTGCAATTTGATTCATTGTACATAGAGGATAACATATCAATTCTCAAGTTGTAAGTTGTATAGAATCACAACATATATGCATACATAAAGTTAGGGCTATGATGACCATCATATTCCACCACCTTTACTGTCCTCATGCCTCCTCCCCCCTTATACCCCTGTGAACAGAGTTCCACCATTGTTCCCATGACCTTCCCCACATTATAGATCAGCATCCACTTATCAACGAGTACGTTCAGCATTTGGTTTTCTGAGATTGGCTTACTTCACTTAGCATGACATTCTCCAACTCCATCCATTTACCTGCAAATGCCATAATTTTATTCTCTTTTATTGCAGAGTAATATTCCATTGTGTATATATACCACAGTTTCTTTATTCAGTCATCTAGTGGCTGCAGCACTGTAGATTTCTGTTTTTAAGTCTTCTGGGTATAGACCGAGGAGTGGGATTGCATGCTCAAATAGTGGTTCCATTCCAAGTTTTCTAAGGAATCTCCATACTGCTTTCCAGATTGGTTGTACCAATTTGCAGTTCCACCAGCAATATATGAGCATGCCTTTTCCCCCACAACCTCGCCAACACTTATTGTTGTTTGTATTCTTGATAATTGCCATTCAGACTGGCGTGAGATGAAATCTTAGGGTAGTTTTGATTCGCATTTCTCTGATTGCTAGAGATGTTAAACATTTTTTCATATATCTGTTGATGGATTGTATATCTTCTTCTGTGAAGTCTGTGTTCAGCTCTTTGGCCCATTTATTGATTGGGTTGTTATTTTTTTTGGTGTTAAGGTTTTTGAGTTCTTTATATATCCTGAAGATGAGTGCTCTATCGGATGTGTGTGTGGCAAAGATTTGTTCCCAGAATGTCGGCTCTCTGTTCACTTCATTGATTATTTCGTTTGCTTAGAAGAAGCTATTTAGTTTGAATCCATCCCATTTGTTGATTCTTGATTTTATTTCTTGTGCTATAGGAGTCTTGTTAAGGAAGTATGGTCCTAATCCGACATGATGAAGATTTGTCGACATGATGAAGATAAGAAAAATGCTAAGATTTTTTTCTTAGCATTTTCATCTATTAGGCGTTGGGTCTCTGGTCTGATTCCCAGGTCCTTGATCCACTTTGAGTCAAATTTTGTGCATAGTGAGAGATAGGGGTTTAGTTTCAATTTGCTGCATATGGATTTCTAGTTTTCCCAGCACCATTTGTTGAACAGGCTATCTTTTCTCCAGTGTACATGTTTGGCTCCTTTATCTAGTATAAGGTAACTGTATGTAAGTGGGTTTGTCTCTGTGTCTTCTATTCTATACCATTGGTCTACATGTCTATTTTGGTTCCATTACCATGCTGTTTTTGTTACTATTGCTTTGTAGTATAATCTGAGGTCTGGTATTGTGATGCCTCCTGCTTCACTCTTCTTGCTAAGGATTGCTTTGGCTATTCTGGGTCTCTTATTCTTCCAAATGAATTTCATGATTGCATTTTCTATTTTTATAAGGAATAATGTTGGGATTTTAATTGGGATTGCATTGAATCTATATATTGCTTTGGGAAGTATGGCCATTTTGACAATATTGATTCTGCTTATCCGGGAGCATGGGACATTATCCCATCTTCTAAGATCTTCTTCAATATCTTTCTTCAGTGTCTTGTAATTTTCATTGTAGAGGTCTTTCACCACGCTTGTTAGATTGATTCCCAAGTATTTATCTTTTTGGAGGCTATTGCAAATGCAGTAGTTTTTCTAATTTCTCTTTCAGAGGACTCATTGCTGATGTATAGAAATGCATTTGATTTATGTATATTTATTTTATATCCTGTAAATTTGCTGAATTCATTTATCAGGTCTAGAAGTTTTCTGGTGGAGTTTTTTGGATCCTCTAAGTATAGAATCATGTCATCTGCAAATAATGATAGTTTGATTTCTTCTTTTCCTATTCGTATCCCTTTAATTTCCTTCATCTGTCTGATTGCTCTGGCTAGAGTTTCAAGGACTATATTGAATAAGAGTGGTGAGAGAGGGCTTCCCTGTCTTGTTCCTGTTTTTAGAGGGAATGTTTCCAATTTTTCTCCATTTAGGATGATGTTGGCCTTGGGCTTAGCATACATTGCTTTAACAATGTTGAGGTATGTTCCTATTATCCCTAGTTTCTCTAATGTTTTGAACATGAAAGGGTGCTGTATTTTGTCAAATGCTTTCTCTGTGTCAATTGATAGAATCGTGTGATTCTTTTCTTTAAGTCTATTAATGTGATGAATTGCGTGTATTGATTTCCGTATGTTGAACCAACCTTGCATCCCTGGAATGAACCCCACTTGATCATGATGCACTAATTTTTTAATGTGCTTTTGTATACAATTTGCAAAAATTTTATTGAGAATTTTTGCATCTATATTCATCAGGGATATTGGTCTGAAATTTTCCTTTTTTGACGTGTCTCTGTTTGGTTTTGGAATCAAGGTGATACTAGCCTCACAGAATGAGTTTGGAAGGGTTCCTTCTCTTTCTATTTCATGGAATAATTTGAGGAGTATTGGAGTTAGTTCTTCTTTGTAGGTCCTGTAGAACTCAGTTGAGAATCCATCTGGTCCAGGGCTTTTCTTGGTTGGAAGGCTCTTGATGGCCTCTTCTATTTCCTTGCATGTAATTGATCTGTTTAAGTCATGAATGTCCTCCTGGTTCAGTTTGGGTAAGTCAGATGTGTCTAGGAATTTGTTAGTGTCTTCAGGGTTTTCTATTTTACTGGAATATAAGTTTTCACAATAGTTTCTGATTATCCTCTGTATTTCAGCAGGGTCTGTCGTGATGTTTCCTTTTTCATCACAAATTTTGTTAATTTGGGTTTTCTCTCTCCTTCTTTTTGTTAGGGTGGCTAAGGGTTTGTCAATTTTGTATATTTTTTCAACGAACCAGCTTTTTGTTTTATCAATTTTTTGGATTGTTTCTTGAGTTTCAATTTCATTGATTTCAGCTCTAATTCTAATCATTTCCTGTATTGTACTTCTTTTGGTGTTGCTTTGTTCTTCTTTTTCTAGGGCTTTGTGTTGTAGTGTCAACTCATTGATTTGTTGATTTTTAGCTCTTTGAATATATGAGCTTAATGCAATGGGCTTTCCTCTTAGCACTGCCTTCATAGTGTCCCAGAGATTTTGGTATGTTGTATCGGAGTTCTCATTTACCTCCAAGAATTTTTAATCTCTTCCCTGATGTCTTCAGTTACCCATGCATTGTTCAATAGCAAATTATTGAGTCTCCAGGTGTTATAGTGGCTTCTTTTTTTAGAGCTGTCATTAATTTCTAGTTTCAGTCCATTATGGTCAGATAGAATACAGGGTAGTATCTCTATTTTTTTGTATTTACTAAGACTTGCTTTGTGGCATAGCATATGATCTATTTTGGAGAAGGATCCATGTGCTGCTGAGAAAAAAGTGTATTTGCTTGTTGAAGGATGGAATATTCTATATATACCCATTAGGACTAGATCATTGATTGTTCTATTAAGTCTTATAGATTCCTTGTTTAGTTTTTGTTTGGAAGATATGTCCAGTGGTGAGAGAGTTGTGTTAAAGTCACCCAATACTATTGTGTTGGGATCTATTTGGTTCTTGAATTTGAGAAGGGTTTGTTTGACGAATATGGCTGCCCCATTGTTTGGTGCATAGATATTTAAGATTGTTATGTGTTGTTGATGTATGATTCCCTTGAGCAGTATGAAATGACCTTCCTTATCCCTTTTCACTAATTTTGGTTTGAAGTCTACTTCATCTGAAACAAGGTTGGAAACTCCTGCTTGTTTATGCAGTCCATGTGAGTGATACATTTTTTTCCATCCTTTCACCTTCAATCTGTGAGTATCTCTTTCCATGAGATGAGTCTCTTGGAGGCAGCATATTGTTGGGTCTTTTTTTTTTAATCCAATCTGCCAGTCTATGTCTTTTAATTGCTGAGTTTAGACCATTGACATTCAATGTTATTATGGAGACATGGTTTGTATTTCCAGACATTTTGATTTATTCTTAGTTTTTAACTTGACTGTGTTTCTCCTTTGGTTGGCCTTTAGTGTAGCTCCTCTCTCTGTAGGTTTTCATTGTTGTTTATCATTTCCTCCTCATGGAATATTTTACCACGAATGTTCTGTAGTGCCAGGTTTCTTGCTATAAATTCTTTTAATTTTTGTTCATCTTGGAAGATTTTCATTTTGTCATCAAATCTAAAAGTTCTTTTTGCTGGATATAAGTTTCTTGGTTGGCCTCCACTGTCTTTTAGTGCTTGGTATATGCTTTGCCATGATCTTCTTGCTCTCAGGGTCTGGGTTGAGATGTCTGCACTGATCCTAATTGGCTCCCCCTATATGTAATCTGATTCCTTTCTCTTGTGCCTTTTAAGAGTCTCTCCTTGATCTGAATGTTAGGCATTTTCATTATGATGTGCTTTGGTGTAGTTCTGTTGTGATTTTGAACATTTGGTGCCCTGTACACCTCTTGAATTTGATTATCCAATTCATTCTTCATATTTGGAAAGTTTTCTGATATTATTTCATTGAATAGGTTATTCATTCCTTTGGTTTGGAAATTTATGCCTTCCTCTATCCCAAAAATTCTTAAGTTTGATCTTTTCATGTGATCCTATAGATCTTGGATGTTTTGTTCATGGTTTCTTACCATCTTCACTGTGTGGTCAACTCTATTCTCAAGGTTAAATATTTTATCTTCATTGTGTGAGGTTCTGTCTTCCAAGTGGTCTAATCTGTTGGTGATGCTTTCTATTGAGTTTTTGATTAGGTTTATCATTTCTTTCATTTCTAGGATTTCTGTGTGGTTCCTTTTCAGAATCTCTATCTCCTTATTGAAGTGACCTTTTACTTCCTGTATTTGCCTATGCATCTCTTTATCGAAGTGATCTTTTACTTCCTGTATTTGCCTAAGTATCTCTTTATCGAAATGATCTTTTGCTGACTGGGCTTGCTCTCTTATATCATCCTTTAAATCACAGAACATTTTAATTATTTACATCCTGAATTCATGTTCTATCATTTCTTCTGCTGTACCGATCATGGATTCTAATATTGAAGAATCTTGGTTTGTTTGATTCATTTTCTTCCCTTATATTTTCATGCTGTTTGTGCATCTTTCCTTCTAGCTCTGTTGATCCAAGTTGTTACAGTTTTTACTCCTATATGGGTAGAGTTTCCCTGCAGGGTTTCAATACCACTCTTTTAAAGGGGGGACCAATATTGGTTGATCACAATACAAGCAATATATAGTTTCAAACCAAGTAGCTCCTAACAGCTCCCAAATACATTTACAGTTTAGTCATGATATACACCAATTATGAGTTCTTTTACAATCTACTATGTAGCCAATAAGTTTGCACAAGGGTCTATTGTTCCTATTGGTGGGCTAGGGACACTGAAGGGTAGGGTGTAGGATAGAATATTGGGGTAGTAGTAAGTGAGGGTATGGTTATTAGATCTTAGAAAGCATGAAAAAGGAATCCAAGAGAAGTTGGCTATTACTAGAAAGAGCGACAGAGAGTTGGGGAAGACCGGTAAGGAGGGGAAAAAAAAGGGTACAGCGAGGAGAGATGATAGCAAGGAAAATAAAACATATGCAAGTGGGAGATACAAGTCTATCTAGTACCACTCTATTATTCAGTTCAGAAATCCCAGTCTACTATATCCCACTGTATAATAAATATTTGGTTTCACAACTGTTGGGGATTAGAGCATAGGAAAAGAGTGAGAGAGAAAAGAGGGAAGGAAAGAGAAAGAAATGAAAGAGCAGAGAAATAAAACAAAAAGATTAAACAATAGAAATATTAGGAGAAAAAGATAAAAGTTAAAATAAAAAATAAGAATAGATGAAAATAAAAAAGAATAAAATTTTAAAAATTTAAAAAAGTCTCAATGTAAATAATCAGGTATGGTTCCTTTCATCTCCAGCAGGTGGCGTTGTTTATTGCTGGTGGACTTTCTCTGCTGGTGTCCTGGGTGTGGGTTTCACAACAGGGTGAAACTCTGGGCCGCTGGTGGAGACACTGATTCATGGCTGTGGTGCCGCCAAAGTTTGTACCGAGTTGCTGTCTAATGGCCCCCTGAGACTGGGCTCCCCAGAGGCTTGAGGTAGCAGTCCCTGGTCTCCTGTTGGCTGGACACCCATGGAGGTTCCTTTGGGGAGATCTGGGCCCTCTGCATCTCCTGCCGGTCCTCAGGAAGTCTGGGCCACCCTTGGGATGAGCTGTCTCTGCTGGTGTCTCTGGAGCATCTCCTACCCTGAATTTGGGCTCCTCAGTGGCTAGCAGCTGGGGCCATGAGTCCATGAGAGCCACTGCTGTGGGCCCTGTGTGGTTGGGTGGGCACTGGAACCAGGTATCTCGTGTAGAAGCAGTACTCGCCCGGGGCGAGCCCTGGGCTGGAGCTCCGAGCCGCCTGCAGCTGCTCACCACCGCCGCTGCTGGAGTCACGCTGTGGCAATGCCTGCTGTCTGGTGTCCCTGCTTACACATGCAAGTGAAATTTCCTGTAGGGGTAGCTGTAGGGTGATGCCCAAAAGCTGGCTGGGAGATGGTATTACCACATTTTCAATCTTCAGTTCTGGCGAGACTGACCACTGCATCCATCTAAGCTGCCATCTTGCCAACCCAATGGGTTGGAAGGTTCTTGATGGCATCTTCTATTTCCTTGCTTGAAATTCATCTGTTTAAGTTGTGTATGTCTCCTGGTTCAATTTGGGTAGGTTATATGCCTCTAGAAATTTGTTGGTGTCTTTGGGGTTTTCTATTTTACTGGAGTATAAATTTTCAAAATAGTTTCTAATTATCCTCTGTATTTCAATAGTGTCTGTCGTGATATTTCCTTTTTCATCAGAAATTTTAGTAATTTGGGTTTTCTCCTTCCTCCTTTTCGTTAGGGTGGCTAAGGGTTTGTCAATTTTGTTTATTTTTTCAAAGAACCAGCTTTTTGTTTTGTCAATTTGTTGAATTGTTTCTTTTGTTTCAATTTTATTGATTTCAGCCCTAATTTTGATTATTTCCTGTCTTCTAGTTCTTTGAGTGTTAATTTGTTCTTCCTTTTCTAAGGCTTTGAGATGAAGAGTCAATTCATTTATCCGTTGACTTTTACTTTTTCTGATGAATGAGTTTAGTGCTATGAACTTTCCTCTTAGCACTGCCTTCATGGCATCCCAGAGATTTTGATATGTTGTATCAGAGTTTTCATTTGCCTCTAAGAATTTTTGTACCTTTTCCTTGATGTCTTCTGTTATCCATGCATCATTCAATAGCATATTATTTAGTTTCCAGGTGATGGAGTAGTTTCTGTTTTTTAATCTGTCATTGATTTGTAATTTTATTCCATTGTGGTCAGATAGGATGCAGGGTTAGAATCTTTATTTTTTTTGTATTTGCTAAGACTGGCTTTGTGACATAACATGATCTATTTTGGAAAAGGATCCATGTGCAGCTGAGAAGAAAGTGTACTCACTCATTGATGGATGGAACACTCTATATATGTCTGTTAAGTCTAAATTATTGATAGTTTCATTGAGGTCTATGGTTTCTTTATTAAGTTTTTGTTTGGAAGATATATCCAATGGTGAAAGAGCTGTGTTAAAGTCTCCAAGTGTTATTGTGTTGTGGTCTATTTTATTCTTGTATTTGAGAAGGACTTGTTTGATATAAGCAGAAGCCCCATTATTTGGGACATAGATATTTATGATTGTTATATCTTATTAATGTATGATTCCCTTAAGAATTATGAAGTAATCTTCTTTATCTCTTTTCACTATCTTTGGTTTGAAGTCCACTTTATTTATACGAGGATGGAAACTCCTGCTTGTTTGCAGGATACACATGAGTGATATGTTTTTTCCCCACCCTTTACTTTCAGTTTGTCGATGTCTTTTCCTGGGAGATGAGTCTCTTGAAGACAGCATATTGTTGGGTCTTTTTTTTTTTTTTTTTTTTTTTTTTTTTGTTTCAGTCTGTCAGTCTCTGTCTTTTAATTGGTGCATTTAGGCCATTTACATTCAGGGTTATTATTGAGATATGATTTGTAATTCTGGTCATTTGGTTTGTTTTTGGTTTTTACTTTGAGTTGTTTTCTCTTTTGAATGGTCTTTCCTCTAGTGTAGTTCCTCTCTTTGTAAATTTTCATTGTTGGTTATCATTTCCTCCTCATGGAATATTTTGCCAAGAATGCTGTGTAGTGCAGGCTTTCTTGCTGTAAATTCTTTTAACTTTTGTTTATCATGGAAGGTTTTTATTTCATCATCAAATCTGAAGCTTAATTTTGCTGGAGATAGGATTCTTGGTTGGCATCCATTGTCTTTCAGGGCTTGGAATATGTTATTCCATGATCTCCTGTCTTTTAGGGTCTGGGTTGAAAAATCTTCTGTGATACAAATTGGTCTCCCCTTTCATGTAATCTGGTTCCTCTCTCTTGCAGCCTTTAAAATTCTATCCTTATTCTGTATGTTGGGCATTTTCATTATAATGTGCCTTGGTGTAGATCTGTTGAAATTTTGTGCGTTTGGTGTCCTGTAAGCCTCTCATATTTGATTTTCCATTTCATTTTTCATACTTGGGAAATTTTCTGTTTTATTTCATTGCAGAGATTGTGCATTCCTTTGGTTTGCAATTTTGCACCTTCTTCTATCCCAATAAATCTTAGATGTGGTCTTTTGATGCTGTCCCATAGTTCTTGTATGTTCTGTTCATAATTTTTTACCATCTTCACTATATGTCAAGTTTATTTTCAAGATTGTATATCTTGTCTTCTTTATCCCAGGTTCTGTCTTCCAGGTGATCTAGTCTACCGGTGATGCTTTCTATTGAGTTTTTTATTTGGTTTATTGTTTCTTTCATTTCAAGTATTTCTGATTGCTTTTTTTTCTTTTTTTACTATCTCTAGCTCTTTCTTCAAGTAATCTTTTGCTACTTGTAATTGCTCTCTTATCTCCTTCTTAAAATGATTGATGGTTGCCTTTATTTGTTGGATTGATCAATGTTTGCCTGTAATTGTTCACTTATGTCATTCTTTAGTTCGCTGATCATTTTAATTATGTACATTCTGAATTTTTTCTCTGACATTTCAACAACTGTGCTGTCAATGGATTCTGTTACAGTGGTATCGAGGTTTATTTGGGGCACTTTCTTCCCTTGTTTTTTCATGTTGATTGTGTATCTTCCTTTCTTGAATTACTAATCTGAGGTATTGTGGCTTCTATTCTATAATCTTGTATTGACATTCCAGATAACCTGTGTCTCACCTTGGAGCTATTTCTGTTACCCCAGTTTCCCCAGATTGGCACTACTGCCACTAAAGTTGGTGGCGGAGGTAGTGGATGTACATCTAGAGGGCAGTGGGAGTGGCCTTGGCTGGGCTCCTGAGATGGCCCCTGAGGGCTGTTTTGCCCCTCTCTTGCACTCCTGCTGGTGAACAAGTACTCTGTTGCAGAACTGGGGGCAGGCTCAAGTCTCACATAGGCAGGGTCACAAGCAGGAGAGTCTGTGTGCAACCCTTACAGTGAGTGTGAGCTCCCCTGCGGCTGGAAGCTAGCAGGCTCTGGTCTGCCTTCAACTGGGCACCCCTGGCATTCCCTAAGGGCAGCTTTGGGCCTTCTGTCTCACCTGACCACAGGAACTCTGAAGCAGAACTGAGGCGGACCCAGAGAACACTTCGGTGGGGCCTTTTCACGCTGGGATCTCTGCAGGCCATGCCTACCCTGGATATTCCTTCCCGTGTGGCTAGTGGCTAGCAGTCCCTGGTCTCCCGTTGGCTGCACACCCATGGAGTTTTCTGAGGGTGGATATGGGCCCTCTGCGGCTCCTGCCGGTCCACGGGAACTCTGGAGCAGAACTGAGGCGGGCCCAGGCCACCCTTGGGCAGGGCTGCCTCCACTGGGGTCTCTGGAGAGAGTCTTTCCCTGAATTTGGGCTCTCCAGTGGCTAGAGGTAGCAGTCCCTGGTTTCCCTTTCGCTGGACAACCGTGGAGGTTCCTGAGGGCAGATCTGGGCCCTCTGTGGCTCCTGCTGGTCCACAGGAACCTGAAAATGGGCTTTTTGTCTTCACCTCTTATTTGCAGGTTTTGCACTTTGTGGCATGCACTGTATTTTTGCACAGTAATGAGGTGTGGCTGTTTCTAATAATGGATCCCAATGCTTCTTTGTTACTTTACCCCCTACCTTGTAAAATTCCTTCAGTATCTTCACTCTAGTCCATCTCTTTCATAAAACTATAATAATGTCTCTTTTTCCAAAATATATCCTAAAGTTTATAGGTGAGATGGTATATTATGAAATGAGCCACTTCATATAATAAATATCAGTTAATGAGACAGTTCTTATTTGTATCTGATATACATTTATATCAAAGCAGTTTGATAATATTTTTCAAAAATATGAAAGAAGTAAAAGAATTTACTTGCTATCCACCAGAAAACAGCCTTGATTTAAATGAGGGAAAATAATTAGAAATTCCATTCATTGGTATTTCCTGCCTCTTTTATAAAATATTTCCTTTAACTTTGTAATATACACAGGCCTTTACTCCAGGTATAGGTATGCTTTTAGGATTTTTAATTTTTTTTTTAAATTTATAAGGCCATTTTGTGATGTCCAAAATGAAATAAGGAAATTAAGTGTAAACATTATTACTCATTAAAAGTCATGAAGTCTTTTTTTTCAATTATGCACAAGATTTTCCAAGAAAAAGATAACACACACACACACATACACACACAAACATACACACAAAAACCAAAAAAAGAAAGAAAAAGAAAGAAGAGCATAGGACACAACTATCAAAACAAATACATCAATAAGTTTAAAACGGAAGGCCAGAAGTGATAACCAAACCTGATCACTGAGTTCTGTTTATCATTACCATTTCAACCACCTTCATTTCCAATTTCCTTTTTTTCTCAGGTAGTTTTACTTGACAACAGAAAGCGATGCCATTAGATCCCTCCCTTTCTCATGAGACACCAGGTAATATAAGTCTTGTTGGTTTAAGTCAGCCATGAAACTTTTCTCTTGAGAGAAGATGCTATTTCCAATTGAGAAAGTCAGCAGAATGTGAAATCATTTATGATTACTGTTCTATTTCATCTTTGTTCAATTAGAATAGGATATTGTATTTGTGAATTACCTGTCATCCAAGGCCTCCAAGTATGTTTATAATGTAAAATGAACTATATGATAAAAATTTTCTATAATGTGCATGAAAAGATGTTTATTATGTAATGCACAATTGTTTTGGTACATTAGCTAAGAAAGGAATGGCCGGTATTAGTTTATTTTACAGTCCCAGTTTTATTTTTGCAGTGCCATCAGCTCATCTACTTTAAACCCCACATGAAGTAATATAGATTATTTTTCATTGGAAATTCAGATGGGATTCTCAACATTAGGTAAAATTATTTGGCTTAAAGTAGAAAAGTAGATTAAAACTATCCATTTCCAGATTTTAGCTGTACAATTTATTAATAAAAGCAAGGCAAATAATTAGAGGTTCTCTTCTTGTAATTGATTTCTAAATGGGCTTTAAAATTTCTAATAATTTCTACTTTCGTAATTATTGAAAAAAAACCAAGTCATATTAATTTCTGATTCAAGGGCACATTAGTGAAGCATTACAAGTGCAATCTCTTAGAAACATTCATTTCGTTAAAAAGGAGAATGTTGAAAACTCAGAGGGTAGATTCATTTCTTTACATATATTAATGATTAAGTCATACTGAAAGTTAACACAGAATAATGCATTATAGCAATGAAAATACCTGGATTTTTTAAATATAATGTTATTTGTATATAAATAGTTAACACTGCTAAAAAAGGAATAGGTAATTTATTTGAACACCTCTGATATTCTACAAGTTATATTATATATGCCCTAAAGAGAAAATAATCTTATGGTGTTTTATTCAGTTTTTTCTCTGCTGTGATCAAACCACCTGACAAGAACAATTAGTGGAGGAAATTTATTTGGAGGCTTACAGTTTCAGAGGTCTCATTCCATAGAAGGCTGACTCCATTTTTCAAGACCTGAAGTGAGGTAAAACATCATGGTGAAGAGTGTTATGGAGAGAAGTGGCTCAATACACGGCACCAGGAAGGAGAGAAAAAGAGAAAAAGAGAAAGAGAGAGAGAGAGAGATTCCTCTCACCACAGACAAAATATTTACTCAAAAGGCACATCCCCAATGACCCACCTCGTTCAGCCACACAATTCCTGCCTATAATTACCACCCAGTCAATTCCTATTAGGGTATTATGCAGTGATTCTGTTGATTAGGTTAAGGCTCTTATAACCCAATCATTTCACATCTAAACTTTCTTGCATTGTCTCACACATGAGATTTTGGGGTACACTTCATATCTAAATCATAATATAAGGGTTATCTAGAGTTTTTAGCTACTGATTTTGATTAATTTTACTTTTTAATAATAAATCTCCCTTCTTCCTTTTTCTTTTCTTGGCTCCATTCTCTCTCCTCCTTTTCCCCTTTCCTTTAGCCCTTTCTTCCACAAGAAAATTAGGAATCAAAGGAGAGAAATGTAATAAACTGGTAATAATGGTCTATGTTTAGTTATTATTAAAGAGATAATTATATAGTATACTTAATCCCCATGATAGGCAGAATTAATATTGTCAAAATTTCTATGATACTAGAAGTTCTATACAAATTCAATGTAATTCCTCTTAAAATTCCAGTGATGTGGCAGGGTGTGATGGTGCACACCTGTAATCCCAGTGGCTTGGGAGGCTGAGGCAGGAAGATCCCAAGTTCAAAGACAGCCTCAGCAAAAATTGAGGAGCTAAGCAACTCAGTGAGACCCTGATTCACTGTAAAGTAAAATACAAAATAGGTCTTGGGATGTGGCTCAGTGGTCTAGTGCTCCTCTGAGTTCAATCCACAGTACCCAGGGGGAAAAAAATTCCAATGACATTCTTCATCAAAATAGAAAAAGCAGTCATGAAATTCATTTGGAAAAATAAGAGGCCCCAAATAGCCAAAGCAATCTTTAGTGAGAAAAGTGATGCAGGAGGTATCACAATACCAGTCTTGAATTATACTATAGAGCTATAGTTACAAAAATGGCATGCTGTTGGCACAAAAACATAAATACATAAACACCAATGCAACACAATAGAAGATGCAGCTCAAGTTCACATAAATACAGTTATCTTATATGGAGAAATGCATCATAAACATACATTAAAGAAAAGATAGCCTCTTCACCAAATGGTGCTGGGAAAACTGGAAATCCACATGTAGTAGAATGAAATTGAATCCATATCTCTCATCCTGTACAAAACTCAATTGCTTATAACACTAAGAAAATAATGCTTACATCTCTCTGATTCAACATATCTGAGGCTGTGAAGATCTCTATTTACCCTCAAATTGCCCATTATTTTACTTATTCTTCATAACAAAACAGAGAAGATGACAAAACAAATGGGGCATTTAGAGATAAAATAAAGGAACTGAAACTTTAGAATCAGGATCTGCATTTTAAAAGAAATGATGAGATTCATTTGCAATTTTGTACTTTAATAAGACCTTCTATATGGCAGATGAGTCAATCAATCATTCAAATTTTATTACAATTTTTCTGGTAAGACCAGTTTTTTCTTCTTATTTTATTCCATTTTCTAAGAAATATATAAAATAATTTAGATTTCCATGAAGATGATTCTGATAAGATAACCCTAAGATTTATTATCTAATAATCATTCTATTTTTGCCAGTTTTTTTATTATAAACCTATTTAATGAGAGTAAGAACTTCTATATCATTTTATCACTGGACAATGTAAAATATGAAATACTTAATTAAAAATTACCTATGCTCCTGCTTATCTAATACTTGCAGACCAAAATGCCGTATTTGTTCCATGCAGTTTGATAGGCCTTGTGTGAAGTGTAGTGAATCTGACTTTCTCACTGGACTTCTATTATCTCTGATTTTGTAAAGTCACATAGTCTAAAATTTTTGAAACATTGGACTATTTCCTGGGTTCATTCATCAAGAATCAGGTGCTATGCAAACTTTTTGTGTTTGTAAAATAATATTCACCCTAACTCTTTATTTTTCAATTTAAATGCTCGTATAAAAATTGTTAGATAACACTAAGAATCTATTGCTTACTTCTCCTTATTTCAACAAAGAATATCTGAGGCTGTGAAGACCTCTACTTACCTTCAAGTTTCCCATTATTTTACTTATTCTTTATAACTTGTAGGAGTTAAAAACAAAATTTACACTCATGCAAAGAATGAACAGATATATGAGACCTAGATGAATTACACCTACATTTTATATTTACCATATTTTTGAATAATTATCCTTTATTTCCTATCATTCTACTCATGTAGGTAGGATGGTTTCTAAATTTCTTATTACTGACTAATTTACTCTTCTAAATTAATAAATATTTACATTTTTAGATACTAAGGTTATTGTGTTGTGTACTACCAGAATGTCATATAAAAAGCATGTGGCAAGACTGTAGTCTTCAGAGAAAAGCAGATTAATTTTATGTCAGTCATGCAAAGTCATACAATGACATTGGAACAACTGTCAAAAATGATCATATGAGCAAACATTGATTAGTGGTATTATTTACTATTCTTTTAGTAGGGCATATTTCTTGCTATAAAAAGTTATAATAAATAAAATAAAATTATATAAATGTGCATAACTGCAAACTATTTTGCTTAGTTATAATTTTATAAAAATCACATTATTTTAGGTTTCTAGTGGTATAGTAAATAAAAATTAATACTAGTTAATTGGCCAGGCATATTCAACCATGTATTAGGAAACAAATTTTAAAAAATTAAAAAAAAATTCAACACAAAAACCTTCTGGAACTACAACTTACTTAAATCATTGAATCTTCACCCTAGAAAATGAAAATAACAATAAGAATCAATGAAAGGTTATAGAAGCCAAAGTCAATGAAGAAATAATTTGTTGTTTTTAGAGCCCAAGATACCAATTATCATTATGATAAGAACATTTTCCATTTACTGAAAATTATTTGAACCTAGGTTCTCTATGTCATGTCATTGATATGCACATTAGCAGACTTGAAAATCAGAGGCAATTGAAGAAAAAATAGCACCTTAATTACCAAGCTTCCCTTTGCCAGGATGCATCTTCATCTCTGATAATCCTAATGCTACTAACATTTCACTTTGCTTGAACCTCTGTTTGTCTGTGCTCCATATGAAACCACATTTGTCTTATTTGTTTTGATACTGATGATTTTATACTACATTGTTAGAGATTTTATCATACCAGTTACTGCTTCAGTATGAAGAAAATAAAGGTATATGTAACCATGTTGTAAAAAATTCTCTGTACAGTGTAAATCAGTCTGTGTTACCTATACTTAAATCCATTTTAGACTAGAACCAAGATAATTTCTGAATTAGAAACCTGCATGTAACAAAGAAACAAACAAGAATGTGGGGGAAAAAACATAAATTCTATGAACATCTTGCATATTTCATACACACAAGAAACTTTCCTCCCTGGGAGTTTTCTCTTAAGTGATTCTGCAAAATGAAAGTATGAATATTTTCAACTTAATCAGATAAAATTAATTAATTTTTAAAGTTGAACCAATTACTCTTCTATGAGTAATGTGTCCATGTTCAACAGTATTTTTTATAGCTTTCATTAGTACTTCCCATTTCATTAACAAACTTGATAATTTCTCATGTTTTTTTGGCATTTTTGTATTTGTTATTTTATTATATGTAATAATCTATGTTGCTCATTTTACTATCAAGATATTAGTTTCTTTGAGTTGTTTATAATTTAGTCTAGATGCATGTAATTTGGCAGTTATGAAGAGTAAACAATCTTTCAGTTAGACTATTAGAGAAAAAATAATTACAATGTTTTTAATAATAATATTATGTTTATTGATTTTTTTCTATGACTGTTATTAAAATCTTCTCTCTTTGTTATTGATATTTGTTATTTTTTTTTTGTGGTGTCTCCCAAAACTCACTTGAGAAAATGCAAGAAGATGTAGAGGTAAAATGATTGTGTTATGAAAACCTTACCCCAATCAGTGAAGTAATCACCTGACAGTGAATAACTGAGTGGTAACTGTAGGCAGGTAGCATGTGATTGAAGACAGTGGGTCCCTGTAGGGTGTGCTTGAAGGGTTTATATTTTGTCCATGTGGAACAGAATCTCCTGGATACCGTATTTCCGGCTGCTTTCCTCCACCACACACTGCCACCATGATTTCTGCCTCGCTTGGAGCCAAAAAGAATGGAGTCGGCCTTCTAAAGATTGAGACTTCTGAAACTCTGAGTCTCCAAATAAACTTTTCCTCCCCTAAAATTGCTCTTGTCCAGTCTTCATCATAGCAATGACAAAGCTGACTAAAATAAGCTTTAATTTTTATTATGAGTCTAGGTATAGATTTTTTATTATATTTCCTGATCATTATTATTTCATTCCTCAAACCTATACATTTATATAGTTTTTAGTTTAAAAGATATATAACAGCCGGGTGCAGTGGCACACACCTGTAATCCCATCACTTTGGGAGGCTGAGACAGGAGAATCGAGAGTGCAAAGCCAGCCTCAGCAACAGCGAGGCACTAAGCAACTCATGGGACCTTGTCTCTAAATAAAACACAAAAAAATAAGGCTAGAAATGTGGCTCATTGGTCGAGTACCCCTGAGTTCAATCCCTGGAACCAAAAAAAAAAAGGAATATAACAAAACAAAAGCTAGTGATTAATTTCCCATTTTTTCCATTATCTTTTTCAGAAACTCCAGATAAACTTATTTCACCTTCTCACTCTAGGATCCACGTGTCTTAACCTCACAATCATATTTTATGTTCCGTTGTCTTACATTTTGCACAAAAAAGGCTTCAGGTTACTCTTTGTCTATTTAGCTGTGTATTACCTTCTGTTTTATAACTATGACATTAATTAAAATTAACTTTTTCTTTTAAGAACTTGAAAATTGTTTTTTATTAATTGTAAATATGCCCTGTTGAAAATTTTTAAGCTAATTCTTGTTTGTTTTTCCAAATTATTGGAAAACATTGACAGATTGATTGCCTGAAAACTTACCTGAATACATCATTATTTATCTTTAAACCTTTAATGCCAAGAACCCTGATTTTGGCAGTATTGGAAATACTAGAAATCAGAGATTATAAAATTTATCAGATATAAATCACATAGAAATATTGGAGCATTTTAGGGGAGAGTGCAGATTCATACATAAAAGTGAGATCATTTGGTGTCTGTTATTCTGTGCCTGGATTATTTCACTTAGTGTAATAATCTCTAGGTTCATCCAGGTGTCACAAATTACAGGGCTTCTTTAAAAAAAAAAGGAAAAAGAAAAAAATGAATATTTCTTCGTGTTTATGTTGTGTTTTCTTTATTCATTTATCTAATGATAAATGAATGTTAGATTGACTGCATACTTATTAGGTTGAATATTTATTTTGGCTATTGCAAATAATGCTGCAATGAACATGTAAGTGTCTTTATCTCTTTGACATTCCGATTTTATATCCTTTGCATAACTAGGCAGCAGAAGGATTGTTGGCTTATATGATACTTCTGTTTTTAACATGTTGAGAAACGACTGTTTCCAATGACTATGCTGATTTATATTGCTAGCAAGAGCATATAAATGTTTCCTTTGCTCCACATTCTTATCAGTACTTTTCATTTTTTGTCTTGTTAATAATAGGCATTTTTATGGGAGTAAGTTGATATATCATGATGGATTTGATTTGGATTTCCTAATAACTAGTAATTTTGAACATTTTTTATATACCCTTTGGCCATTTGTATGTCTTCATTTGAGTAATATTGTCTATCCAAGTCTATATTCATTTAAGTTGAGTTGTTTTGTTGCTATTGAGTTGTTAGTTTTCCTATATATTTTAACTATTAATCTATCAAATGAATACTGTGCATATGTTTACTACCATTTTATAGGTTGTCTTTTCACTCTGTTGATTGTTCCATTTGCTGTGCGTTATGGTTTGGATGTGAGGTGTCCCCCAAAAGCTCGCATGTGAGATAATGCAAGAAGGTTCAGAGGACAAGTGATTGGATTGTGATAGTCTTAAGCCAATCAGTAAATTAATCCCCTAATAGGGATTAACTGAGTGGTAACTGAAGGTTGGTAGGGTGTGGCTGGAAGAGGTGGACACTGAGGGCATAGCTATGGGGTATATATTTTATATCTGGCGATTAGAGTCTCTTTTAGTTGTTCAGAGTATTCCCTTATGATCTTTATATTTCTATAGCATCAGTTTTAATGACTCTTCTTTCCTCTTCTTTCTTCACTTTATTTTGAATCTTTGCATTTCTGTTTTTGCTGTAGATAGTCTAACTACAGTTTTGTCAATTTTGTTTATCTTTAAAACATCTACTCATTTTCTTCATCAGTTCTGTTGCTTTACTATTACCTATTTTATTTATTTATGCTCAAAGTTATTATTTCCTGACTCCTACTAACTATGGGTCTAGTCTTTTTTTGTTTTTCTAATTTCTTGAAATTTAACATTAGGTTGTTTGAGGTCTTTCTTTTTTTTTAATATAGGCACTGGATACTATAAATTTCCCTCACAGAACTGCTTTTGCTAGTTCTCTTAAATTTGGCATGTTATGTGAAACTTTGAAGATATTTTTAATTGCCTTTTTCAAATTCTTCTCCTCCTTACTTTGTTTTGGCTGTAAAACAAGATTGAATTTCCACATTTGTGAATTTTCCAAAATTCTTTGTTATTGATTTCTAGTTTCATACTATTGTTGTCAAAGAAAGACTTGTTAAAACTTCAGCCTTTCATCTTTTAAGACCTGGCTTCTGACCTAAATATGACCTGTCTTGGAAAATTTTATGTATGTGGTTGAGAAAAACTCCTGTTCTTTTGCTGTTGGGTGGAATGGTCTGTATATGTCTAGTGTGTACATTTGGTCTAGAATTTAAGTTAAATTTTATGAGTTAAATTTAACTATAAGTTAAATTCTAAGTTCTTCTTACAGAATTTTTGCCTAGATGATCTCTTCATTACTGAAAGAGGTGTATTGAAGTCCCCTATTATTACTGTATCATTGTATCTCTATTTCTCTCCCCAATTATCTATGAATATTTGTTTTGCATATTTAGGTCAGGTAAATAAATACTTATTGTAATTATCATATCCTTTTGACTGATTCCTTTGTCACTATATAATGACTGTTCTTGTCTCATTTTATAGTTTTTGAAATAGTATCTATTTTATTTAGTATAGGTATAGCCACACTTACTCTCTTTTGGTTTGAATTTTCAAAAATTGTCTTTTCTATTCCTTTACTTTCAATTTAAGTGTGTGCTTAAAGTTGAAAGGAGTCTCTTGTAAGCAACAAATAATTGAATCTTTGAAAAATACTTTCAGCAACTTTATGTCTTTTGATTGAAAAATTCAGTCCATTTACATTCAAGGTAGGTATTGATAGGTAAGTACTTACTATGTCATTTTTAAAATTGCTATCTATTTGTATTGTTGATACTTTGTTCCTTTCTTCCTCTCTTGCTATCTTCCTTTGTAATTTGATGTTTCACTACAGGGTATGTTATGATTCTTTTTTCAATGTTTTCAGTATTTGTTACAAGTTTTTGATTTGTGGATACCAGTAGACTTACATAAAACCACTTAGACTTATAATAGATTATTTTAATTTGATAATAAACTTAAATTTTTGGTATTAAGAAACTATATTTCTTCTTCCATCTTACATTTTGATGTCACAATTTACATCTTTTTATATTTTGTACATTTTAAAAAGTATTATGGGTATTGTATTTTTAATAATTTTATTTTTAATTTTTAGAGTAAACATATAAATAATTTATATGTATGAAGAGTATACTTATAGGAGTCTCAATATTGTAATTTACCAGATTCAGTTACCTCAGGAATTGTGTTAACATATGTCCATTTTATATATATCTTAATGATTTCTGAAAAATTAAATTGAACATTATCTAAAGGGCTTTAATAAATGGCTTCCCTCTTTCATATTCCTCTACCCATGTATAAGAAAATTAATCAATGCCATAAGGATTAAGTACAAAATATTCCAGATGGCCAGCATAATTTTCACAATTCACAATTTCTAATTTATATAAATAAAATAACATTAAGATTAAACTAAAGCGGCATGCATTGATTTCATTGATTGGTGGGCACATGAATCATATGTTCTCTTTTCTGTTTTTTAAAGGCATCTGAGGAGGGACAGTTACTGGATATATTCAATGAATGGGTTGTGTTTGAATAAAGAATCTACGCCCATTCTGCTCTTGATATCCCTTCTCTGAGGTAAATACAGAAGCATTTTACTTTTAGTGAAATTAAACTCATACTCTGGCATCAAAGATGTCTGAATTTGTGAGGTAGCCATTGATAGAAAGATAGTTTTTTTTTGTTGTTTTTTTGGTTTTTTTTTGCTATTCTGGATATCACTTCAACACCATTCTGTACGTGTTTCATTCAGATATCTATTGGCTCTTTTTTTCTAAGAAATTTAGTTTAGGCTCTAAAATGTGTTTTACTTGGATTTTGCTAAATAACAAGTAAAAATTAAAATCTTAGATGCTATAGAACACAAGCCAATATATAGCAGGAAAAATGTGTTGATAGGCACATTGGTCTTGACCAGACAGAACCAAGAGAATTATTTATTAGCAGTTTATCTTCTCCCTTAGCCAACGAACAAAAACTCAACAGCTTAAAACTTAATACTCATCCAAGCCCTCCATTCTTGAAGTCATTTCCAGAATGTACACTATATTAGTTTTTAAACTCATGAGTCTCAGTAAGAGCATGAGCTGACAATTTGTTTAAAAAATAATCAGCATTCCTGTTTAGGAAAATTTATTTTTCTCTGGTAGATACATATACTGTTACTCCAAGAATTCCTCTTAATAGAGAATTACAGCATTCGATTTTAATTTTGTGTGAAGACAAAAATGAATGGAGTTGTGTTTCATGCAATTATCAAAGCATTCCCATGTGTTAAGAGATGATATTTATTTTGAAGAAGTACAGTTTACAAGACAACAGTTTTGTACTTTTAGTCTGGGAAAGTGAGATGCAGAAGAGGGAGAGCATTGGTGATCAAAACAAATACATCATTATAATAACTTTCAAAACAGCAAACTATTTTTCCCCAAATCCTGTATTATGACTACCCTTAGCAAAATAAAATAAAATAAAATAAAATAAAATTATATTGTTAACATTCTTTCCTTTTCTCTCTTACCCGTAGGTGAACATGTGTGTGCACAGGCACATGTGAGTGCACATGGTGCACACAGACACAGACAAGCATTACATTTGCATATGTTTCACGTATCAAAGGGCAGGGAGAGAGAGAGAATAAGGGAATCCCCTTTAGCTTTCAATTTCCTTGGGAATGAGTACAGTATTTCATCAATGTTAAGAAGCAGACTATTTTTTCATGCTTTAGATACCTTTAATGAATGATATCTCAAAATTGTCAGCCCCATGACTATAGTGTCATAATTTTTATTCCTGATAGCATAACAAAACAATTGCACTCTCAAGAATTCAGGCATCAAAGTTTTTAAGAACAATTTGAGTAATAAACAAGAATCTTAGTTGTTTTTGAAAATTCCTATGGACACTTTCTGGGAAAAAATAATGTAACTTAAAAAAATCACAAAATTTTTATCAAAGTTATATCTGTTAGACTTATCCTCCAGTGGCAGATATACACCATTTAAAATATGACTAGCATAAATTATGTTTTAAGTTTAAAAATACTCACAAATTTTTTTAAAAATATTAAGTAAAAGAGAATGTAATATATATTGATATTTCAATTTTATTACAAGTTGACATGATAAAATTTATAAATCAAATAGATTATTAAAATTAATTTAATCTGTTTTATATTTTTACTTGAAAGAAAGCTTAAAATTATTTCTATAATGCACATTCTATTTCTCATAAATTATGTTGCTGTAGATTATATAAACCTTTTTTGGGAGTGATGCTGCATTAAAAATATTTTGAAGGGTTAGGAATAGTATTATGTGGCAGACATAGACAGTGATGACTCCGAGGCAAATAATTGTTCTAGAAACTTGGAACATGATAGTAAAGAAGATTTTGGTGATTTTATTTTTCAATCCAAGGGTTGGCTGTTGGCCTTGATCCAAATTCACATTTACTTGTTTTTGTATATAATTTTATTGGAAAAACATCACATGTTAGCATATATATTATCTACTGTTGCATTTTGCTACAATAACAATTTTGAGAATGTATGAATATCTAAGTATGTAATGAATTTTAATAAAATATCAGGCAATTAATCAGTATTTTTATTTCTAGAGTTTATAGGAAAATGCTTTATATTTATTTCATATCTTAGAAATGATAATATTACTTTCCTGTTCTTACAAATAAATATAAAATTTTTTGTTTATTAAATAATTATTGAGAGAGATTGATACACTAGATAATGGTTGGATAAAGACAATGAATTATATGGAATAAGTTCCTATTTCTCTAGGAATTTACAATCTACAAGGATAAGGTAGGATGCATGATTCTAAGTGTGAAATGGCATGTACTAAAAACATTAAGTGTAAAAAAATAGGACTTCATATGTTTGGGGTGAGTTAAAAAATGTATTTAATAAGTGGTGTTGGAGTAAACAATTGTTAATCCTGGAAAATGAAAGTGGACTCAAGTTTCACAAAGAACAAGAAAAATTCCAGTAAAGTCAAAGACACAAACATTGGGAAAAAAGAAAGAAAGAAAGAAAAATATGTTTAAAAATATAACACCAAAGTTATAGGCAACAAAATAAAAGAAAGACAATTTGTGCTTCATGAAAAATGTTAAAAATTGTTTTTTAAGATACTATCAACAAGCCAGCCACAATGGTGCATGCTTGTAATCCCAATGGCTCAGGAAGCTGAGGCAGGTAGATTGGGAGTTCAAAGCCAGCTTCAGCCAGAGACCCACTAAGAAACTCAGTGAGACCCCAAAATAGGGCTTGGAATGTGGCTCAGTGGTTGAGTGCCCCTGAATTCAAAACCCAATACCCTCCTCTTCCAAAAGTCTATCAACAGAGAAAATGATAATCTTCAGAATGGGAGAAAATCCTATATCTATTAATGGGTTAATATCAGAATATATAGACAATTCCTAAAATGCCTGATTCATAAAGAGGCAACAGACACTAATAGATTTTTTTAAAAAATGCAAATAGCAATGAAAATATGTTCAATATCATAGATTGCTGGAGAAATGTAAATGAAAACTACAGTAAAATATCACTTCAGACCCATCAGTATGGCTAATGTTAAAAGAAAAAAAAAGTAATGTCAAGAATGTAGAGAATCTACAACCCTTTTGTACTAGTGGAGTAAATGACAAATAATACAGCCATTCTGCAAAATTTCATGGCAGCTTCTCAAAAATAAATACAAAATAAAATTAGAATTACTATATAACACTTCCATCTCTTGGTAAGTACTCAAAAGTAGTGAAGGCTGAGGCAGAAGTATTATGAGTTCTGGCCACCCTGGACAATTTAGTAAGACTGTCTCAAAATGAAAATTAAAAAGGGGCTATACTAAGTGCTCAGTGGTAGAGGGCTTGCTTAGTATGCATGAAAACATGAGTTTGATTCCAAATACTACAAAATTAAAAATAAAGAAAGAATGAAGCAGGGTCTCAAAGAGGTGCATACCTATGTTTGTAACAGCATTACTCAAAATAGCTAAAATAGAGGCAACCCAAATGTTCACTGGTTGAAGGATAAATATGCAAAATGTGATATATACATACAAGAGAAGTTATCAAACCTTAAAAAGGAAGGAAATTCTGACATGTGTTACTTCATGGAAGAACCTTGAGACATAATACTAAGGGAAATAAGCCAATCACAAAATGAGGCACTTACAGTAGTCAAACTTATAAAGTCAGAAACTAAAATGGTGGTTGGCCAGGGGCTGAGGAGAGGGAAGAACAATGATTTACAGTTTATTGGATATATGGCTGCAGTTTTGCAAGATGAAGAGTTCTGGAAATTAATGGTGGTAAGTGCTATACAACAGAGGTATTTAATGCCATTGAACTCTGCATTAAAAATGGTGAATATAAATTTTATATGATGTATACTTCACAATTTAAAAAATGTAAAAAGTATGATAAAATTACTGTGGTAATTTCTTTAAATTTTCTAAGTACAAAAATTAAAGCCTATAAAAAGATGAATAATTTGAACCAAAAATAAAAATGGTTGGACATTTATGAAGAGAAAATATACAGTATAAATAGGAAATTCATTTCACTTGAACAAAAATAACTAGAACTATTACTATAGATGGTACCTAATGTCTTTAATACTATGAGTTTCTAGAAAGGTAGTAAAAATATTTTAAAATAAAAAATGATAAATAAATTTAATAAATTTTAATGGAAATATTTACTCTCCAATTCATAAGAGTATAAACTCAGAACAAGAGCAATGTATATTGAAACTACATGAATATACCTTTTCAATTATCAAATTGGCAAATGTACAAAAGAAAAAAACCCTAAATTCCAAATATATTAATGGTAAGAATCTATACTTGACAAAAATATCATGTAAATAAACCTTCAAAGGAAGATATTTATAATACACCTGTATTTGGAATAGTTAAATAGCACCTACAAATTAATAATAAAATGAAGATGAGAAGTTCAATTCTAAAAATGGGAAAAACACTTGTACCAACAACTCATGAAATACTCAATACCCATATGCCTAATAACTACATGGAAAACTATACAAAGTCATTGATCATAAGGAAAATGAAAATCAAAACCACAATGTGACTCAACTACTTGCTTTCTTAAATGACTGAAATAGAAAAAATCGCATATATGAAACACAAAATAGGGCTAGGGATATGGCTTAGTAGTCAAATGCCCCGGAGTTCAATTCCTGACACCACCCCCCATTAAAAAAGAAAGAAAGAAAAAAGATAGAAAAAGATGGCATATATGAAAAAGCTTTCATTATAATGTAATATGATGACATAACAAACAGGGACACCAGCTTGGACTCCCTTAAAATTTCATCAAAATGACATTAGTGGAATTGTGTAATCACAATATAGATCAAATGAATAAATGAGATAGTAGTATATAATACAAAAGTTAAAACTAAGCAATAATTTTATAATGTAGAAATACTAATGATAATAACTGGTGTAATAATATAGGAAACATCAAGAACACCACAATTAATAAAATTAAACTGCAGAATTCCAAAAGAAGGAAGGAATTATCTGTAATTCTGGTATCCTTGTAGGTGGTAATAAATTTGGGAAAGGTTAATTTAAAAAATTTCCAATTATTGTGAGAAGACAGATTCCAAGATGGTCCAAGCAGTATTGTATTTCCTATTCACGTAATGTTTCATAATTGTAGATTTACTCAGACGAAAGTTATTACAGTATTATTCTTGTCATTGTGACACTATACTTAGCTGAGTGTAGTTAAACTATTAGAAAAAAATAAGTAATTAAAGGAAAGTCTATGAAGTAGTACAGGGTCCCATCACTCTTCATACCACTTAGATCTCAGAAAACCTGCACAAGCAAGTTTATTCCACATAGAAGTGTGCTAGAAGACTTACCATTGGGAAATGAATAAATCAAGACAAAGACAAACAGATTTCATAATTAGAAGGTCTACAATGAGAAATCTAGTTGGATAAGTGTACAGTTATCTTTCTAGAAGTTACCACACACAAGCACATAATGAGATAATGCATTCTTCCTTGACGTTACACACTTCCCTATGAACAGACAGCAAAAGAGATCCACATGCCCTGCAAAGCTTCTAATCTAAATAGTAACAACTATCAGAAGCCAGAAATGAGGCCTTTACCAGAGAGCGCGATGCAAGAGAGAATTCAAGCAGAGAATGCAGGTTTTATTGAGACAAAGAAGAGAGATCTGAATTAGGATGTGTGTGTGTGTGTGTTTGTGTGTGTGTGTGTATGTGTGTGTGTGTGTGTGTGACTATGCAGAGAGAATGATGGATAGGCAACTAAAGTTGTGGCATGGAGTGTTATAGCAGAGGGAAAAACAGAAAGCATAGTAGTAACTGATGTGCATTTCCTCTTGCTTCTTTCTCTGAGTGAAAATTAAAGTCTACAAATTGTGAAATTTGACAAAGCTAGGTGAGAAGAAATATCATTCAACAATTACTAGAACTCCTCCATGTCAGGAGATGCCCACAATTCAGGCCACCAGACTAGAGGGACCACATTGAATCCCTGGTATGATCAGTGGAGATCCAGAGATCTTGGCAGTTTCCATCTTCTATGGTAAAGATGACTCATAATTGCCAATAAAATAATCAAGCTGATTCACAACGAAATTAAATACTGTCTAAAATGAATTTCAAAGGAATTTCAAATTTCCTTTTCTCAAAGAGAATATAATTCAGACACTCATCAACACAATATTCATCCTAATAATGGATTTAACAGATGAGTTTCAAGAAGTTCTTACCTACACTGAAAAATCTAAAGAAAATTGTGGACATTGAGGTGAGAGAATTAGAAGATTTAAATAGGAAAAAAATGGAAAAAATAAAAAACTCTGAAGTAGAAATTTCACTGTATTGTTTTAATAACTGATTATATACCGCAGGAAAGAAAAAGCAATTAATTTAGAAAGACAGAAATAAAAACTAAACCAAAGGACAAAGGAAAAACTCTGAAAAAATATTCTATGGGACCATATAGATGACAGGACTCTAGAAAAAAAATATGACACAAAATTAGTGAGGAAATGATGAAATAAAGAAGACATACAAGACCATACAGCCAAATTATAATGATAGACTCAGAAATAAAGTGAAGATGTTTATGTATATTCAGAAAAAAATACAACATACAATACTATATACAAGAGATCAAAGATAAAATCTATCGCTGATTTTTCATCAGAAAATATGCCACTCAGAAGACACATGAATTAGATTTTTTCCATGCTAAAATTTACAACCAAATAGCTAAAACTCCTTACCTGGAATTCTGCATTGATTGAAAATACTATTCAGAAAGGAAGACCAAGTAAATTATTTTTCAGATAAACCCAAACTGAGAGCTTTTATTTACATATAGCATAGCATTCTTTTTTTTAAATATTTTTTAGTTGTATATGAATGCAATATCTTTATTTAATTTATTTATTTGTATGTGGTGCTGCGGATCGAACCCAGTGACTCACGCATGTGAGGCAAGCGCTCTACCACTGAGCCACAACCCCAGCCCTATAGCATAGCATTCTAAAACATGTTAAAAGGTCTTCAGAGTTTTCACCAGATAAAACTTGTATTTATGCACATATGCACACATACACACACATATGCTGAGGAACCTGCAAAATAATGAATATATGTATAAATCTAAATGACTTTTCTGTTATGTATTCATTTCTTCACAATATAATTTACTGTTTAAAGCAACTTACACACACAATGCATTTTGCATTGATTCAAAGATTCAACATGCAAGAAACAGGAATTCTGGAGATACAACAAAGAAAATTGAGGAAGTTATTATCTAAGTTAAAAAAATGGACAAAATGTCCAGGAGTGAAGATCCTGAGTTTCTAAATTGAATAGGATTTTTATTGTTTGTGGTATTTGATAATAAAGGGACATGACCATTAAACCATTTTTAAATTACAAACAATAGCAAAAAATAACTTTAATCAGTGGGCATCCTGATACTAGAACATCCTCCAGAGGATCATTAAGTTTTCAATATAATGTATTCCTCATTGTGTAGCATCAAACCCAATTTCCTGTTCACAATCTGGATAAAGCATTCCAGACAACAGAGTATTCTTCCTGTTTTCCTTCTATTTCAGTAGTTTGAGGAGTGCATATTAAAGAGGTAGCAGTGTGAACATTAAATTCAAAGGAAAAATTGTTATATTGTCTGATGGAAGAATTTCTTCTGAGGTTTTAAAACTTATGAAACTGGAAACAAAACTTTTGTCATTGTGTCATAAGTACAAGTGCCTCTTCCTTTTTAAGCTCTAATCCTAGACCTCATATTATGGTGCTGAGAAAAAGCACAATTTTAAGTCACAGCTTCACAGCACGTATCACAACCTTTAGGATGGCACTGTAACCTTATGCTTTCTCCCAGTACACTACAGCTGGCTTGCTGGGAGTATTCAATAAGCCACTCCATACATTTTAGGTCAATTACTTCCAGATAACAGAATGAAAGAAAAGACCAGTGAATATCAGTGATGCCAGTATACAGCCTTACCAGTGTTGATCTCAAAGTTCTTTGGTTAAAAATCCTTGTTTTGTAGGATTAAGATATAGCAGGAAAAATCACAGTGCCCATTCAAGGGAATAAAGATTGTTCTCTCTCACATTTCAGAAGGTGTCCAGTATATTGGACTGACACCAGTATATAGTGCCATGTTGGAAAGTGAGTAGCTGCTGGCAGCTTAGGTCCTCAATAATATCTGCTACTATTATTATTTTGACTGGATTCACTATGACAATGGGTCCATGCTTATGTATGTTTATGAAATCGTTTGCCTTGATCCATGCCTCCTATAGCAATAAAACTCTTGTCTGAACCAAGATATATCTGTTCACAATACTATAGAAATCTAATATGGTCATAGTTACAGTAAAAACAGAAAGAATAGTTGAAGCAAAGCCATTTACTTCTAAATCTCATGAAAGTATGTCAGATGGGTGGAATATAAATTATATTCAGAAATTTCTCTGGAAGGATATCTGTGAAATGTTTTCATAGGGAACAAAGTAAAAGAAGTTTCATTACAAAATAGTAGGAATAGAAGCTGAATAGTGAGGATTAACAATATTCACTACTCAGATCTCAAAAATAATCTTTTTCTCATGCTTCTTTGGAAAATACTGAGGGATATGCATTATCAAATGAGAAATAAAGAAAGAAAGAAATGTCCATATAGCCATAAAACAACAACATGAGCACAGAAGCTATGCTGAGGGAATCCATAACTTATGTTGAAGAGAGACCTATGAAGAACAGAGAAGAAACAGTAGAAATGGGAAGACAGATACTCAAGAAAGCATGTCTCAAAGAAAGTGTTTTATTATGACACAGATATTTATCTCAAGAGAGAATAAAACATATCATAAGGAAGTAAATATACCTAAAGTAAAAAAAAAGTGTGAATAATATTCACTTGGTTCTAATAATATGTACTCTGGATATTGATTAGGCTGTAATATCTATAATAATTACTATGGGTTCTTAGACAAATGGAAATTTTTTTTGGAGAATGAGTCTCAGGGAATTAACTCTTTACTTAATGCAAGGGATAGCCAATGGATAATAAAACAGAAAAAATACAAAGTTATTATTGAAAAAAACATGAAAGAAACACCAAAATAGCAGCTTAAAGAGTAGGCAAGTACTGTCTTTGTAGAGCAAGAAATGAGCAGAGGAAAGAAATGGTCTTGAGATTGGTGGTCAGGAGGAAGAAATGGTCAGTTTGGAAAAATGAGTTCAGACTCCCATGTCCAGTGGGAAAGATGAGTAATCTGTGTGACTCATGCAGAACAAAACTACCACTGGTCCTTTGCCTGTGAAAACAGCCCCAACCTGCAACTAGAATTCAGTCTTGGTGTTTTCATCTAAATTTTTTAACCAACCATTGATACATTTGTGTGTGGAATTCAGGAGGAGAGAAAAAATAAGTGTTACATATTTTAGTGAAATAAAGGCAGGAATTAAAGGAATAGAAGATAATGAAAGCTCTTTGTATTCAGTTGAGAAAGAAAATAAAAGTATATAAAAAAGAATTCTGAAGACAATATTATTCGTTCCACACCATCTGGGAAAAGTAGTTTTTGTCGAGTAAAATATTCCTCTTCTACCCTCATGATCCATTCATTTGGCTGTCCTATTCACAAACTATAACTTCAGACTTCCCTTTGACTTTGAACTCATTCATATTTTAAGATAGTCTCTTAATTGCCAAATGTTTCACAAAGATCATAAAAAATGACTCAGTTTCTCATAGAAAATATGAATATTTATGAATCTTAAAGTACATGTTATGCTTATAGGAAATGTATACAAAAAATAAATTTATAATTTTAAAATATCATTTCTTTAAACTGAGAAAAATATATGAGGAAATTATAAATAGCCTAACTGGGGTGGGGGGAAACCTACATATTTTCTTTCATTCTTCCTTTTTATAAAGTATAGAAACTTTTATTATAGGTTACAGTAATTTTTAAAGATAACCATCACTCATATTCACTAAGATTTAATAATTTCAGATATATTAATTTATATTTTAATTCATTGAATTCCACTTACTCAAGTAAATATATATATATATATAGTGGAAAGACACATTTTTTCCAGACGAAAACATTACTGGTGAAATTTGTACTATCTTATCTTATTACTTCTGGCATTTAGGGCCAGTTACTTTTTGTGTGGGTCATTGTAGGACATTTAGCAGAATCCCTGACCTTCACCCACTTGATATCAGTAATACCTTCTACCTCCACACTGTAACACCTAAAAAAAATAAATTATCAGCCATTTGCCTCTAGAAGAGAAAATCATCCCTGGCTG
Organism: Geosciurus inauris; assembly: GCA_004024805.1. Classification (NCBI taxonomy): domain Eukaryota; kingdom Metazoa; phylum Chordata; class Mammalia; order Rodentia; family Sciuridae; genus Geosciurus; species Geosciurus inauris. Next base: position 46,046 of record PVHX01003495.1, read on the forward strand.
AGATGCTGAGATGCACTGCTATACATTTAGGAGGAATTTGAGGTCACTCAAAATGAAGTTTAACTGTTGGAATAAAAATCACTATAATAAGATTTAGAATTCATTTTGGTTAATTATATGAATGCTTTATTAGTACTCTGTGGATTATCATAATATGAGGTTTACTTTCTTTCTTTCTTTTTCTTCCATGAGGGACTATTGCTTTTCTACATTAGAAATAATAGTTCCTCCTGAGCTGTAAGTATAATCTAAATGAATAATGGAAATTAAGTAGTGGCATTGAGCAAAGGTATGATTTAGATCTGTTTTTTTTCCTCAGAAGCTTACTGATGAACCATTAAATTAACTTCAGTTTTACTCCTAAAGGCCTTTGTAGAGCTTTTGAATTAGTTAAGCAATAAGGGTTATACAAAGGAAATAGAAATGAGAAGAGCATGGTTTGGAAATCAAGGCCCCAGTATTTCCTGGATTTGAGAGGTACAATAAAGTAGTGAACATTATCTGGGATATTACTTGAATGTAAGAAGATGCTATCTATGTATTTCATTACAAATCAAAGTATATCACTTGGTCACTTACTGATCAAACAATTTGAAGTGCCTTTTGGGAAAAATTTTAAGCCAAAATATTTGCCTTTGAATGTAATAGAAATCAGATATTTCTTAAATCTGAGTAAGTTCAATCTAACCAGAATCAACTTAGCAAGAATAAAGACACTTACGCTCAAATTTCAAATCAGTTTTTCTCTTACCTTTTTTTTTTGACACACTCCCCGCCAATATGATTCTTTTATACTCCAAAAGTAAATGGTAAAATCTAATCAGAAAGAGATACAACTAACATTGATCAGCCTTCTGATTATTCCCCTTTGGTATATTTTGTATATTACACCTTCTCATCTGACCTAGAACAGACACTTCTGTAAATAAGTAAGGGAAAATTCAGAAAGGCAGGAAGACAGGTATGAGGCTAGTTGATTATTATGTATTTATCGATCATGGCCTATTTGGTTGTGGTCAGAGGTTAAACTTGCTTAATTAAATATTTCTGAAGTGTGCTAGTAATACTTTTTGTCTGAAGAAGCATTTGATGTATCAGGTGACATCACATACAGCAGGCACTTTTTATAAAGCTTCATGAACTTTTCTGGTGTGTAACTACTGGAGATGCATTTGTTTCCTCCTGTGATATGAATAAACTATCTTCTAACAAGAAATGAAATTGAAAAGGGGTATTAATATTTGCTATGTCACATACAAAGCAAAAAAAATAAGAGTGACAGGAGGTTTGACTTCTTTGTTCTGAATTGGAGGTAAAAATTTGAAGGTAATTTTATGTAGAAACATTAAAGTTAAGGGAAAATTTCAAAGGAATCATTTTAAATCTTTCTTTATAGAGTACCTTATAAAGCATATTATTGCAGATATTATTAGTAGTTTTATGTAAGTATGGCTCATGAATTTTGATAAGAATTCACGTTGGATATATGAGGTTCTGGAGTTTCTTGAAAGCAAAAATGATTATAAAATAAAATGAAAATGGAGAATCATTAACTTATTCAACAAACATTTGTTGAGTACTTTTTACAAGCCTGGCACTATTCTGAGGGTTGTTGATTTGGTGGTAAACAAATAAGTCAAAATCCTTCCTTTTTGTGAGGTCTATATTCCAAGAAGAAAGAAAATAAACTGATAAGAATATATTAAATAAAATAAAATTTATTATATACAGTGTTTTCACGTGCACAAATTTGTATATAATGTATATGTAATTAAACATATGATATATTCAATCATTGAATAAATCAATATATAAATTATTGAATTCTGACTCCCAAAAAAGTATACTAAAACTCCATGTTGAGAAAATTGACTTTACTATGAGTAAGGCTATAAATACTGTAGCACAATTCTCATAGTCTCTTAGAGAAAAGAGTACAAATAATACTATTTTGTTCTTAGCTTTTAGTTTGCTCATTTGAGATTTGGTTTAAATGTAGTCTTTCAATTTGGGACCTTGCTAAGGATTGAATATGGTCTACAATATAATGCTTTAGAATTGGCAGACAGAAAAGTTAGGGTTTTGAGGAAAGGATTTAAAAGTAGGATTTAGAAGAAAAGATCAACTGAAACTATCTATTTAATAGTTAATAGATATTTCTTTACATGAATTTTCAAGAACTTAGGGATGTAAAGTATAAAATTATTTTCAACTTCTGATTTCCTGAACAAGGATATGCTGGAATAGTAAAATATATACAAGAAGCTGTGTGGATATAGATGTCTGTTGTTCATTTGATAAATGGTGGTAGGGATGCAAATTAGCCACTATGGAAATCAGTGTAGAAGTTCCTCAAGTAACAAGGAATGGAACCACCATATGATCCAACTTGGTATTTTCCCAAAAGAATTAAAGTCAGCATATTATAGTGAGACATGAATACTTAAGTTTATAGCAGCAATTTGCAAAAGCCTAGGTTTTAGACAATAGATGAATGGATAAGCAAACTATGGTTAATATACATAATGAAGTTTTATTCAGCTATAAAGAAGTATGAAATTATGTCATTGGCAAGAAAATGGATGGAACTGGATCACCATATTAAGCAAAACAATCCAGACTCAGAAGATCAAGGGTCCTGTTTTGTCATATATGGAAGTTAGAAAAAAACGGGAAAAAGAGATCTCATGAAAATAGAGGGAAAACTAGACAGTAAAGAAGCGGGTCCATGGGAAGGAGGTGGACAGGCCAACCAGAAGTATTGGGAAATTAAATTAATCAAAGTGTGTTATGTTACTTGCACATACAAATATGCTATGATGAAACCTACTATTCTGCATAATTCATATACACCAAAAAGACCTAGTATATAAACTTGAAATGTGAAATGTCCCTATAAAATTGAAATGACAGTATTTTTAGATATACTATTTTAAATAAAATATATATTAAATTTAAACAAGAAAATAAAGTTAAGAAAGTGGATGAAGTGTTTATTTAATGTAAGATTTTTAGGGAAGACTTCAGTGTAGGGTAATGTTTGGGCAAAGATTTTAATAAAGATAAAATAGAAGCTATTTGGGGATTCATGAAATTGTGTCACATGGACCATAATGGTTCAAATATTTGGACTTTATCCTTTTTTGAATCTCCAATAAGAGGACCTTGGATCAAGCTTTTTTTTTTTTTAAAGATACTGGTTCTTTTCAGTTATGCATGATAGCAGAATCCATTTTGATATAATTGTACAAGCATGGAATATACCTTATTCTAGTTAGTATCCCATTCTTATGGTTGTACATGATGGTGGCATTTACTGTATTGTTTTTACATACATGTATGGGAAAATTATGTCAGATTCATTCCACTCTTTCATTTTCCTAACCCTCATCCTTTCCCCCCATTTCTCATTTTGTAAGCTACTGAACTTCTAGTCTTCTCCTCATCCCCCTTTATTGTGGGTTATCTTCCACATATCAGAGAAACTATTTGACCTGTGGCTTCTTGGAACTGGCATATTTCACTTAGCATGATAGATTCAGATTCATCCATTTGCTGGCAAATATCACAGTCATTCTTCTTTATGGCTGAGTAACACACCATTGTGTATTTATATCACATTTTCTTTATTCATCTATATGCTTAAAGGCATCTATGTTGGTTCCACAGTTCAGCTATTGTGAATTTTGCTGCTATAAACATTGATGTGGCTGTGTGACTGTAATATGTTGATTTTAAATCTTTTGTATATATACTGAGGAGTAGGATAACTGGGCCAAGTGGTGGTTCCATTCTAAATTGGCTTTAGACAAGATATCCCCTTAATGGCAACAACACGTCTTATTTCACTGAGATTAGCACTTTTCCAAGTGTTTGGGGAACAGCAGACAGCAAATGCTATGACTGCAGATATGTTTATATGCTCAAGAAAATAGAAGGGAATTGCTATGGCTGGGACATAGTAAGAGGGGAGAAATGAAGAAAACTCATGTATTGCTTCATGACTGAGGGTAGAAAAAAGTGGAAATAAGAAGACTAATTTAGGATGCTGCAAATGAGAGAAATCAACAGTGGTAAATTTACTGGGCAAATATTAGTACTGTAAAGCCAGATGACCAAAAGGAGGTGAATTAAAACCACTGGGCAAGGCTTTATTGGAAATACACGCTCTTGGACTGAACTCTCCCATGCATCAGAGTGTGTCCGGGAGAGTCATGCACGTGTTCCAGGGTACAGAAACTTTTAAAAGGCCTGATCAGGAAGGGGAGGGCTTAAGGCAGGAAGAGAAGGTCAGAGTCCTTCCTGGATGAGTCAGGAAAGCCCACTGATTGACAGGAGGCACCTCTACTGCTGATGTTAGCGTCTGGCTGGCTGCCCCTAACTGGACACACTGAACTGGCCTAACAAATACCATTATTGAAATGAAGACCACTAATAGAAAAAGGAGTAATCAAATGGCCTGACTTAAGCAATGAATGAATGGCGTTACACTTAATAAGATGGGAATCCTGTGTAGGATGTAACAATCTCAGAAACAGGCAATCAATGGTATATTTTGGCAAATGTCAAGTTGAATATTCCTATTAGAAATCCATTTGGAGATTTTACATAGTCAATTGAATGTAAAGTCTAAGATTCAGGTAGGAATTCAGAACTGGAGATTCAAATTTATGAGTCACTATATTTTTTTATTAGTATTTATGGCAAAAGGAGGTAGTTAAATGAGTTTACCTAGGCAGTGAGTGTGATTATAGAAAAGGCCGTCATCCATCCATTCTTGAAGATTTCTATCCCTAACTTTCAGGTAATGGACAAAAGTTCAGCAAGAAAACTAAGAAAATAATCCTACCAAATTGAGAAGAAAATGCAAGAGATCATGTCATATCTGAGGCCAAGGGAACAAACAGAAACTATAAAAAGTAGAGAGGATCTGGGTCAGATGAAATAAGATGCAGACTCGTCATTGAAAAAAATAATACATATACTATATTTTAAGCCAATAAAATTATTTTCTATTTTTCTCTTGTCAAATGTTACAGCCTCATAAGAAACAATTATCATGTCATGATCTGGCTACCTTTAAACTAATTTTCTATTTCAGAATTGATTGGAATGAATGCAGGAAATACAGGCATAAATTTTTTTTCTGTAATGGTTTGAGTCTATGAAACCTATCTTTCATAAGAAACAAAAATACTTGAAGGTTCACAGAAGACTACAAGCATGTGGGTGCTATAAACCACTGTGAATGTGTAACTGTGGATATATTGAGCAATTTGTGTCAGAGGATATCAATGGAAGAAATACATATTGAAACTTGACTTCTATTAATTTAGTATTTCTCCCACTTAGGAAAGTGCTTCTATTTAGATACAATCAATAATGTATCAGTATTTACAACTTTACTATAATAAATTTCACAATATAAACAAAATGTGCTTTGTGGATTAGCAGTTTGACAGCAAAGGCTTATTAAAATATTCAAGAATTTCATTATTCCCTCTTCAGTATTAAGCTGTGGCTCCATTTTCTGAATAAATTAAGCCTTCAATAACATTTATCAGGTGAATACTGAAAGATCTTGTAAACCATGCAGAGAAGAACAGAACTCTATGGTGCATTAGGTGTCAGTACAGGCAATTTTCTACCCCTTCTGTGAGAGAAGAGTGGGAATTGATTTGATTGCTTCTTCCTTGTTAAAAAAGAAGTTGGAGATGATAGTTGAATTCGTTATTTTAACAATCATTTACTGGACTATTGCTATGTTTCAGATATTTTGCTATGCTTGTGATCACGTGCAGACTTCAAAGTATATGAAATAGGAATTCTTCCTGCTAACTTGCATCTCATAAAGAACGAATACAACCTAGAGACAAAATTAGAATACTTAAAGAATTAATTATTATTACATCTGCTTCTCTTCATTAAATCCATCCTAAAAGCCAGCCACTAGGAGATGTTGTAAATATACTACCTCACTGAATCATCATAACAATGCCGCAAGGTAATGATCCTCATTTATAAATGGGAAACGAAGGCTCTGCAAGTTTAATGAGGTCATTTAGCCAAGACATTAAAGTGTTTCAATAAAGTAGAAGTGGATAATTTTGTCAAAGCTGTTGAGAGTTTAAGTAAGATTAAAATAGATAAATGATTGAATTTGAAAAAATGGCAGTCATTGGTAAACTTAGTATTTGCACAATTATTGGTGAACTTTATAAAAATGGTGCATTTAGAGACAAGTTAGTCACCATTAATGTATTTCAATAGAGTGATGCCAGTAGGGAATGAAAACCTTTTTGGAAAGAATTAACAAAAGAATAGAACATGAAGAATTAAAAGCAGTAAATATAAACAACTTCTGTGGAGATTGCCTGGAAGATGGAACAGATAAATGGTCAACTGTTGGAGTTACTTAAGTAGGTTAAGGCAGTGTTTCATAAAATTAGATAATATTTTGTGCTTATGCTCAATTTAATGTGTTCATTAAAAAAATAAAAAAATAGAAACAATGATGGAAAAGAGATAATGCAAGAGTAACCAAATATAATGAGATGGAGTGAACAATTTAGTACTTGGGCTTAAGCAGAAAGCATAACAGTTCCAGCTTGGAAAAAAGAAGAAAGACAAATTATATAGGGATATAACATCTCAAAACAAAGGCAGGGTTTTTTTTTTAATGAATAATTAGGTCAATTTTTTCTTAGAGAAGAAAACATCAAGGTCATTGATGATGTGAGTTCTAGGGTGATGTTAAAATTTTACTTCTTTACCTAGAGAGAGAGAAGGTAAACTCACCAGGCATCATAGAACTGGTTCAGGGAGCTCATTTGAAATCTGTGCCTTCAGAATTGCACTCAGCAAGTTGTGTGTGCTACAAATTCATTCATCTCAATTGGGGTAAGTCCAGTTGCTATATTTCACAATTTAGATAACATTTTTAAATTAAATAGAATTGTTTTCATGAAGAAAAGAGCCAATAGAGAAAGACTACTTGAAACTAAATGGCTACAGCAAAAAATGGTGGGAAAAAAAAGACATTTAAGGGTAAGATGAGAAGACAAAGGTAATGGTGGAAAATGACTGAAAGATGCCAAGAATGGGAAGAAATTTAACATAAGAGAAGTAAAAGATAGTTAGAAAGTAGGATGGCACTACTGAGAGAGTAAGGTGCCTAAAATAAACTGTATTCAGAAGTTGTGTACTTATACTTGATTGTCATTAGATAGGAAGTGGCCAAAGTATGAATAAGCTGAGATGAGGTAGAGCCCAAGGTCTTCAGAAGGGATGGGTGATATGAGCAGAGATACTAGGGTCCTGGCTGTATCACCTCCATGTTGTATCTTTTAAGGGAAAAGGATAAAAGTATATAAGTGCATAATTAATGGGTAGCAGCAGCATAGATATTTACCACCATATCTTTGGACCATGACATATGTAATATGTGGGGAAAAATATATCTAAATATCACCTTGAGAAAGGTGGGACATAATGTTATCAGAAGGAAGCCTAAATTCAATTATAGTAAAAAAATATAGAAAACTTTGTAAAGTAAATCTAAATTTTACAGATAATGTATTATTAGTTCCTAAGCACATACTGTGATTTTCTTTAGGGGGGATGGGAATATACACCTCCTTGATATGTAGAACATAGTCTGATAAGAGAACAAACAAAAAAGAATAATTATATGGGATAATGCTGGATGACTTGGGAGATTTATAATTCTAATAGTAACTGGTAAAAAAAAAATTCTGTAAAACATGAATAAATTAGTCTGGATGGGGTTATCTCTTAAGCAGTTGGTCTCTATTTTGGTCAGCTTTTTCGCTGCTGTGACTAAAGGACCTGATTGGCACCATTGCAGAGGAGGAAAGGTTTATTTGAGGGCTTACAGTTTTAGAGGTCTTAGTCCATACAAAGCTGGCTCCATTTCTCGGGGCTGGAGATGAGGCTGAATATCATGGTGGAGTGTGTGGCAAAGGGAAGCAGCTTACATCCTGATGATCAAGAAGAGAGAGAGACTCCACTCTCCAGATACAAATATATACACCAAAGCTATGCCCTAATTCCTACTTCCTCCAGCCACATCCTACCACTTCAGTTACCACTCAGTTAATCCCTATCAGGGAATTAAATCACTGGATAAAGACTCTTACAACTCAAACATTTCTCCTCCAAATTTTCTTGCATTGTCTCATGTGTGAGCTTTCAGGCAACACTGCATACATCTAAACCATACCAGTGTCTTGGAAGAATTCATTGGTTTTAGTTGTAGTTCTTTTAGTTATGCTTTTTAATGAGCCATTAGTGGTACAGCCAGGATAAAAGCAGTTACTCACCATGTAGATTACACAGGAAATCAGAACCAGCAACTAAAGTGAGGGCCTGGGGAATGAGGACAAATGTGGTTCATAGGAAGGCAAGGGCAAGGGCAAAGGTCACATTGTGCACAATCTGAGTCATCAATGAGAGGGCTATCCTGATGCTTTGTTGCCACATTGCTTCTCCCAAATTACCTGGTTTTAGCATAGTATTTATTTCCAATGTTCCAACAAATAGCCATAATGGTCCTCTATGCCCCGTTCCACTTTAATATATATATGAGAACAGACTGCACTTTCCTGGGGACACTGGAATAATGAAAAAGAAAAAACTTACACAATACAATTTCCATTTCCTTCTCTTTTGCCCTTTTACTAGATTGCCAGTGAACTGAAACTCTGAGAGTTCATATCACATTCCTTGTCATCATGATATTCAGCCTATGACAAGAATGTTTTTACAGTATTAAGGTATTATTGACATGTGTCCTGCACATAGTAATTTCTAGCCTAATAATAGTTGTACAAACCAAAATTTTCTCATTTATTAGCTTTTGAATAAACATTTTCTAGTAATTTTTAACTCTTTCAAAAATAAACATTATTCTGGTGGCACAAAATTTAAAGAAACAAAATATTTTATAAATAAAATTATCTTCAAAATTTACAACTTTTATTTGAGTGAATATGTTCGATAATGTCTCCTCCACACTCCAGTTTTGTCAGAGCAGTGGAGGAGGACTTGGCAGACAGATCAAAGGGAGTGCTGCAGAGACAGCATAGGAGACAATGGTTTACTAAGGGGAATCTTACAAGATACCTTCAAGAAGAATTCAGGGATGAAAGATTGACAAAAATCACTTCCTTCTGAGAGGTTTCTATTCAGCTCCTTTGCCCATTTAGTGATCGTTACTTGGTTTTTTGGTGTTAAGATTTTTGAGTTCTTTATATATCCTTGGAGATCAGTGCTCTATCTAATGTGCGTGTGGCAAAAATTTGCTCCCAGAATGTAGGCTCTCTGTTCACCTCATTGATAGTTTCTTTTGCTGAGAAGAACTTTTTAGTTTAAATCCATCCCATTTATTGATTCTTGCTTTTATTTCTTGTGCTTTTGGAGTCTCGTTAAGGAAGCCGAGGCCTAATCCCACGTGAAGATTTGGGCCTACTTTCTCCTCAATTAGATGCTGGTCTAATCCCTAGGTATTTGATCCACTTTGAGTTGAGTTTTGTGCATGAGGGGGGTGTCTGGTCTAATTCCTAGGTCTTTGATCCATTTTGAGTTGAGTTTTGATACATAAGGGGGGTGGGAATGGGGAACATAGGAGAAATGGAGGAACTCTTAATGGGGCAGGGGAGAGGTGGGAAGAGGGAAGGGGAAATGGGTGTAGTAAAGATGGTTGAATGAGATGGTTATCACTACCCTAGGTGCATATATGAAGACACAAATGGTGTGACTCTATCTGGTTTGCAACCAGAGAGATGGAAAAATTGAGCTCTATATATGTACTATGACTTGAAATGCATTTAATTAAATTAATTAATTTAAAAAAAGCACTTCCTTTGCTCATGGTGCTTTGCCAAGCAGTATCTTCCTCCCTCATGGTATTTTGTTCAAAGGCGACCAGCTGGATGAGTGACATGTACCATTTACACAGTGCTCTCAATTTTGCAGCTGTCCCCACTGAGAAGTTTTATATGTTTGATTGCAGGAGCAACTAAAACATCATCAGCATCAGCTTGTTTAGTTTGCTAAACATCCAAGCATCCCAAGGAGCAACTGTCCTGACATACATACAAGAAAGTAGCTTTCTACACATAATACCAACTTCACTAGTTCCCAGTGTGCATAAGAGAGAAGCCAGGTTCTTTAAGATAATATGCATCTGAAATTTCTGGCCCTGGCTTGCTCTCATTTTCCCTTAAATTGGCTAGGTTCTTGGGAACAGAAAGGGGTCATTCAGGGACATGATGTTTTACTGTCTCACTTTCTTTAGGGACAATACAGATAATTTTTTGTTATTAGTAATTGAAATTTTGAATTAATATTTATTTAATGAGTGCGATAGTTATTTTGTCAATTTGAGTGAAGGAATGTCTAGTTAGCTGATAAAGCATTATTTCTGAATGTGTTTATGAGAATGATTCTAGAAGAGATTGGCTCTCTAGATCTCAGGCCCTTGAACTTAAATGGGGATCTGCACCGTTGGCTCTTCTGGTTTTCAGGCCTCCAGGCATGGACTGGAAATACTTGGAGACAGCATATTGTGAGTCATCTTATTCTCCATAATCTGTGATGTATGCCCTTATAACAAATCTCCCTTCATATATCCATACGTATGCGTTTTTCTGTGTTTCTGGAGAACCAAATATGTTGAGTGATTCAGTAAATCTATGTGGCTACTTTAACAAATCTAAGTTATTGACATTATGATTAATGATAAGTTTTGGTTGTTTTTTGTTGCACCTTGAAAGTATAATTTCAACTTCCAATGTATTATACATTTTTTATGCTTCTAATGTATGCAAAAATATAAATTTATAATTATAATTTATAATTTATAGTAAATATTTACAATCATAAATTTATATTTTTCATAGCAAATGAAAATTCTATTTTTATAAATAATTTTCCTTATACTATCTAAATACTCTTTAAACAATTATAAAAAGGCTCAAAATAATACTTTAATTTTAAGTTTAAAAAAACTCATTAAAGTCTAACAAAGAAAATTGGTTTCAGTATTATAAGAGCAGCAAATTGCATTTTAATATTATAAAACATAGCAGAAAATTTTAAAATATTCACTTATTTACTGACTGATTGGCCCCAACTGGTCTTAAATTGAGTGTGTGAGACATGTGTTATGATTAAAGATTGACTTGTACATTTTTACATTAGCAGATATGCATTTTCTTGAGTTAAACATAACTATATTTACAAAACAAATTAAAATACAAGCTCAGAAGTTATATAACTTTGTTGCTTACACTAAACAGTTAAATCTCTGTTGAATTTTGTGTTTGGTGACATGATAAGGACCTTCACAGAGATGTTCTCCACTGTCTTGGTTTGCTGCTTTACCACTTGGAATTGGAAGCCCAGGTTCTTCTCATGTTAGGTCATACAGCAGCTTCCCAGCTTCAGCCCAGACTTTCCAGCTCTATGGCCATATAGAACTGCCCTGTGCATCACTGTTGTCTGAATTCTATTATGTATAAACAGGGGCTGCTGAGAGAAACAGCCTCTGTTCCTTTTGTATTTTGTATTTCCTCTCATGCATAAGTAGATATTGCGTATTTTTGACATTCATCTGGGGAGGCTGAACTGTACAGGCAACAGCATATCTTGCAGACCTAGGAACCATATATGTATGTACATTTATATATCTATATATGTGTGTATGTATATACATATATATGTGTGTGTATATATATAATTTGTTTTTACATATAGTTTTCTTTATGTATTTATACACATATTCACACATACATATATATACATATATATATATATATATATATATATAATTTGCTCATACATATAGTTTTCTTTATATATTTATACACACATGAACACATATATGTAGGGGAGAAAGAGAGAGAGACTAAAATTTTTTTCACTTAAGTCCATGTATTTTATCCTAAAACTTTGTTAAATTTGATGCTGTGTATAGTGACACACAACTGTAGTCTCAGCTACTTGTAAGGCTGAGTCAGGAGGATCATTTGAGCCCAAGAGTTTAAGACCAGCCTATACACACAGTGAGACCTCCATCTCAAAATAAATGATTTTTCCCAACCTGACCCACCAAAGAAATTTTACTAACAATTGTTATATACTGTATATAATGTTATATAATGTAATTATGCCCTTATAAGCACCTGAGGCTTACATAGATATACATGTATTTGTTCCCATAGTAAATATGGATAAGAACATAATAAATGCTTAATATAGTGGTTCTTGCTAGAAAATAATATTATTTTGCAAAATAGTGGGTTAAATGTCTATATGTTGTGTCATTTTACATAGATTCCATTACTGTGCCTGATTCACTGATGGGGAAAATAAACTACATGATGGTTAAGTAACTTGCAGATGACAGAGTCTTATCCAGATCCATTCACCAATGTGTTTTTATTCTTTGTCCAATTTAAAAGTCCAAGCTTTATTCATGATGAAATATTTTTAAAATGACAATTTTGTGTTTTGGTATAATGGCATAACTCATAACTTTGCACTGAAAATTGTAATAAACTTTATTAATTAAAGTTTATCTTTTTTGTTTTGTTTTGTTTTTACTTATTGCCTGCTAGTTTCACTCTGTTCTAATTAACTTAAAGAGTAGGTTTGGAATACTGCCCCCATGGACCCACAACAGAGCCTAGGCCCAGGTCAGGCCCAGGACTGCCCCTGTAGTTCCCCAAACCACACTGGGGCCCAGGCCCAGCCACAAACCTACAACCAGGCCTGACCCCACTGCCCCATGTGAGAGTCTAGGCCCAGGACTGCTCCCACACAAAATGAAGGACAATGCTGTGGCTCCCCATTTACCAACATGTTGCTCCCCCAGCCACCTCCATCTTGGGACACTGCAAACATCACCATAACCCTCCCCACATAGTAGCCTCCACCTTGAGACAAGAGACAGGGCCTAGAGACAGCTGCCCACCACAGCACAGCACAGCACTTCATCTCCAAACAGGCAGTCTAAAGCCATTATAAAGCCCACCATTTCAGCCTATATCTGAAAGTAGTTGCATCCATTTTGGGACATTTCAACTGAGTTACCTCTGCTACTACTGCCACCATCTTTAGTCACAGTAGCATAGATCTTGAGACACCAGCCAGACAGTGGAGGCCAACACAAAGGTGAGGTACAAGTAATCTGCAGGGACACTAGAAGATTATGAGTAGAAACTGCAATACCTCAGATCCACACTGTAAGAAAAGAAGACACATAGACAACATGAAAAAACAAGGGAAGAAAATACTCCAAACAAACCAAGGTACCACTATAATGGAATCCATTGAGAGTTCAGAAGATAAAACATCAGAGGAGTTCAGAATGTATATAATTGAAATGACCTGCGAATTAAAAAATGACTGAAGTGTGCAAATACAGGCAAAAATTGATCACTCCAGGTAGCAAAAACTTATTTCAAGAAAGAGAGATACTGAAAAAAAAAATCAGAAATCCTTGAAATGAAGGAAGCAATAAACCAATTAAAAAACTCAATAGAAAACATCACCAACAGACTGGAATACTTGGAAGACAGAACCTTAGATAATGAAAAGACAAAATATACAATCTTGAAAATAAAACTGACCACAAAGTCAAGATGGTAAGAAACCATTAACAGAATAATCAAGAATTATTGGAGACCAACAAAAGACCAAATCTAAGATTTATCGGGATAGAGGAAGGCACAGGGATTCAAAGCAAAGGAATGCACAATCTCTTCAATGAAATAATATCAGAAAAATTTTCAAACATGAAGAATGAATTGGAAAATCAAATACAAGAGACTAACAGGACACCAAATGTACAAAATTACAACAGATCTACACCAAGGCACATTATAATGAAAATGCCAGGATAGAGACTAAAGATAGAATTTTAAAGGCTGCAAGAATAATGAATCAGATTACATATAAGGAGAGACCAATTCGGATCTCAGGAGATTTTTCAACCCAGACCCTCAAAGCCATGAGATCCTGGAACAACATACACCAAGTCCTGAAAGAAAATGAATGCCAACCAAGAATCTTATATCCAGCAAAATTAAGTTCCAGATTTGATGATGAAATAAAACCTACTATGCTAAACAAAAGTTAAAAGAATGTATAGTGAAAAATCCTACACTACAGAGCATTCTCAGCAAAATATTCCATGAAGAAGTAATAAAACCAACAATAAAAATCAGCAAAGAGAGGAACTATAATAAAGGAAAGGAGAAACAAAGTCAAATTAAAAATAAAAAATAAACCCAAATGATTAGGAATACAAATCATACTTCAATAAGAACCCTGAATGTGAATGGCCTAAACTCATCAAAAAAAGACAAGGACTGACAGATTGGATTAAAAAACAAGACCCAATGATATTCTTCCTTCAAAAGACTTATCTCACAGGAAAAGACATCCACAGGCTGAGAGTAAAAGGGTGGAAAAAAATGTATCACTCACATGGACTGCATAAACAAACAAGGTTTTCCATCATCATATTAGATAAAGTAGACTTTGCCAGCACCTGCGCCGGATCAAAGTGAAACCGAGTTGGCGAGGGAGCCGCAGATGAAAAATCACACACACAACAACGATTCTGAAGAAAAAGAAGCTTGTTTATTTCAGCACTCTGGGCTTATATATCTTTCCTACCCTCTGGGGGGCGTGGGAGGCATGGGAGGCATGGAACTGCAGACCCAGGTGTGGAAATTGCTCAGGCTGCAAAACAAGTTCAGACCACAAGAACACGGGAGTTCAAGGAACGGTCAGCACCTGTGGCTTCTCTCAGAAATCAGGGTACAGATGGTTCTGGTAAACAGAAAGTAGCCATGCATGCAAGAATGCTCTCACATACTTCAAACCAAAGTTAGTGAAAAGGGATCAAGAAGGACATTTCATAATAATTAAGAAAGTCATACATCAACAAGACATAACAAACATAAATATCTATGCCCCCATACAATGGGGCATCTATGAATATTCAAACAAAGCCATCTCAACTTCAAGAATCAAATAGACCACAACACAATAATACTGGGTGACTTTAACACATCTGCCTCACCACTAGATAGATCTTCCAAACAAAAACTAAACAAAGAAGGTATAGAATTCAACAAACCAATCAATAATTTAGACTTAAAAGACATATATAGAATACTTCATCCATCAATGAGTAAATACAGTTTTCTCAGCAGCACATGGATCCTTCTCCAAAATAGGACATATGTTGTGCCATAAAGCAAGTCTTCACAAATATAATAATAATCAGGATAATAATAGAAAAACTACCATGAATTCTATCTAATCGTAATGAAATGAAATTAGAAATCAATGATAAAATTAAAAAAATAGAAGCTACTCTAACATCTGGAGACTAAATAATAGGCTATTGAATGACACATGGTTAACGGAAGACATAAGGGTGGAGATAAAAAAAAATCTTAGCGATAAATGAGAACTCTGATACAACATATCAAAATCTCTGGGATATTATGAAGGTAGTACTAAGAGGAAAGTTCATTTCATTAAGCTCAATCATTAAAAGAACAAAAAGTCAACAAATAAATGACCTGATATTACATTTCAAAGCCCCAGAAAAAGGGCCGAGGTTGTGGCCCAGTGGTAGAGCGTTTGTCTCGCACGTGTGAGGCACTGGGTTGAATCCTCAGAATCACATAAAAATAAATAAAATAAAGCCCCAGAAAAATTAGAACAGACTAAGACACCAAAAGTAGTAGAAGATAGGAAATAATTATAATCAGGGTGGAAATAAATTTAATTGAAACAAAAGAAATGATAAAAAAACTGACAAAACAAAAAACTTGTTCTATGAAACAATAAATAAAATTGACAAACCCTTTACCACTCTAATGAAAAGGAGAGAGAAAACACAAATTACTAAAATTTGTGATGAAAATGGAAATATCACAACAGACACTACTGAAGTACAGAAGACAATTAGAAACTATTTTGAAAATTAATACTGCAGTAAAATAGAAAACATTGAAAACACCAACAAATTTCCTGAGGCATATGATCAATCCAAATTGAGTTTGGAGGTCATACATAATTTAAACAGATCAATTTCAAGCAAGAAAATTGAAGACGCCATCTAAAGCTTACCAACCAAGAAAAGCCCAGGACCAGAGGGATTCACAGCCAAGTTCTACAAGACCTAAAAAGAAGAAATAACAATACTCCTCAAATTAGTCAATGAAATAGAAAAGAAAGGAACCCTTCCAAACTCATTCTATGAGGTTGGTATCATCCAGATACAAAAATCAGGCAGAGACACATCAAGGAAAGAAAATTTCAGACCAATATCCTTGATGAACTTAGAAGCAAAAATCCTCAATAAAATTTTGGCAAATCGCATATAAAAATATATTTAAAAAATAGTGCACCATGATCAAGTGGGTTTCATTCCAGGGATGCAAGTTTGTTTCAACATATGAAAATCAATAAACATAATTCATCACATCAATAGACTTAAAGATAAGAATCATATGAATATTTCAATTGATGCAGAGAAAGCATTTGACAAAATACAGCACACTTTCATGTTTAAAACACTAGAAAAACTAGGGATAGCAGGAGCATACCTTAACATTGTAAAAGTGATCTATGCTAAATCCAAGGCCAACATCATGCTAAATGTAGAAAAATTCAAAGCATTTCCTCTAAAAATGGGAAGATAGTGATGCCCTCTTTCACCATTCTATTCAATATAGTCCTTGAAAATCTACCCAGAGCAGTTAGACAAAAGAAATTAAAGGGATACAAATAGGAAAAGAAGAACTCAAACTATCATTATTTGCTGATGACATGATTTTATACTTAGAGAATCCAAAAAAAATCCACCCTAAAATTAATAAATGAATTTAGCAAAGTAGCAGGATATAAAATCAATACCTGTAAATCAAATGCACTACTATGCATCAGTGATGAACCCTCTGAAAGAGAAATTAGGAAAACTACCCCATTCACAATAGCCTCAAAAAAATTAAATAGTTGGGAATCAATTTAGCAAAAGAGATGAAAAACCTGTACAAGACATCTGCAAACTACAAAAGACTAAAGAAAGTAATTGAAGAAAATCTTAGAAGATGGAAAGATCTCCTGTGCTTTTGGATAGGCAGAATTAATATTGTCAAAATGACCATACTACCCAAAGCACTATGCACATTCAATGTGATTCAATTAAAATCTCAATTTCATTCCTTCTAGAAATAGAAGAAGCAATCAATCATGAAATTCATTGGAAAAATAAGAAAACCAGAATAGCCAAAGCAATCTTTAGCAAGAATAGTAAAGCAGGAGATTTCACAATACCAAACCTTAAACTATACTACAGAGCTATAGTAACAAAAACAGCATGGTATTGGCACCAAAAAAAAAAAAAACCTCAATCAATAAATGGGTTAAGGAGCTAAACAGACACTTCTCAGAAGAAGATACACAACTTATCAACAGATATATGAAAAAATGTTCAACATCTCTAGTATTTAGAGAAATGCAAATCAAAAGTACAATTTCATTTTATGTGAGTCAGAATGGAAGTTGTCAAGAATACAAACAACAATAAGTGTTGGTGAGGATGTGTGAGTAAGGCATGCTCATACATTGCTGGTGGGACTGCAAATTGTTGTAACTGATCTGGAAAGCAGTATGAAGATTCCTTATAAATCTTGGACTGGAACTACCTTTTGACCCAGCTATCCCATTCCTCAGTCTATATACAAAGAACTTAAAAACAGCATACTACAGTGAAGCAGCCACTTCAATGTTTATAGCTGCACAATTCACAATAGCTAAACTGTGGAATCAACCTAGATGCCTTTCAATAGACGAATGAATAAAGAAACTGTGATATATCTACAGAATGGAATATTACTCAACACTAAAAGAGAATAAAATTATGGCATTTTCAGGTAATGGCTGGAACTGAAGAATATCATGCTAAGCGAATTAAGCCAATCCCAAAAAAACAGGGACTGAATGTTTTCTCTGGTAAGTGGATGCTAATTCATAATGAGATGGGGCATAAGATGTGTAGAGGAACTTTGGATGAGTCAACGGGAAAGGAGGAGGGAGCCTGGGAGTAGGAAAGATGGTAGAATGAGATGGACATCATTACCCTAGGTACATGTATGATTGCACAAATGGTATGACTCTATTTCATGTACAACCAGAGAAGCGAAAAACTCTGCTCCATTTGTGTACAATAAATCAAAAAGTTTTCTGCTCTCATATGTAACTGATTAGAACTAATAAAAAAAAAGGATTGAGTTTGTTTTGTCAGTTGCCTGGCATACTGTAGATGAAAGAAGATAGATACTATTAAATTATTCCTATGAACACAAGGTACTTAGCAAGGGAAATGTTGAATATTAACTCTTATATACAGGTAAGCTATGTCTAATGTCTTCAGAATGTTGTTTATTTCACACTCTGATACCACTTTGAATAATTAAACACTGGGAGCAGCTTCTCACTTGTTGGAATTAAAAACATAAATCAACCAGGTATATAAAATAATCATAGATCAACTAAATATTATTTGAATTAAAATCTCAAAAATCCAATCACTAGTGTCAAGTTTTCAAAATGGAGGGATATTTTAAAATTTTGTTATACTCTATTTCCAATAAATCTCTATACTAAGTTGAAAGAAAAAGTGCGTGAGAGAGTTGAATGTTGTTGTTTGAAAATTTCCCATTGAAGTATTTAAAAAATTAAAACAAACAACAAAAAGGATTATTCATTGATTAACCAATTAATTAGTCCATTAAAAATAGGTAAACATTTTAATTAGAGATAAATTGAATTTTGAAAGACATATTAAGTTTCATAGTTTGTAAGTAACAATATATATATAATCTAATAAAATATTGAAGTTATAATATTGAAATATAATTAAAAGAGTATCACTGAAATTATTTTAAGGAAACTAACAAAGAACTAAATGAAAATGTAATTACATACTTTTTAATTAAAATTATTTACATGAACTAATTTTTCATCTGTTGTGTTTACTCTTTTAGTTCTTTGACTCACATAAAATTAATGGACTAAGTTATTTCTAGAAATATGTTTAAAGTAAAATATAAAATATGTAAATAGAAATGGCATATATCTATACTATCTATATAGTGAACATCATCCCTAAGCTTAAAAATGATGATCACATCATAATGAGTTTATAGATCAGAATTGTGATGTTTGGAAAAACTTCAAAACTATATCATGGTATTAAACTTATTGTGGATGACCACATAAGTATATTAATTTGTATGCATTGTATTTATATAAAGTCATTCTGTCTCAATGCACCCCATTTAATAAACTCTTATTTTTCCTTTGTGGATGCTCATGCTTAAATCTTTTCTGAACCTCTGTTAATTCAAGGTTCAATTATTCACAACACCACTGAATTATTTCTGCTATCTTTTATATGCACATCTATATTAGTAGACATAGTATGCAAGTTTTATCAAGGATAGTTTACATATTAAATTTTATTTAAAATTTTAGTATTAACTGAAAAATAATAATTGTAAAATAGCTAGGCATAGTAAAAATACCACTGATCATATTTATGTATAAAATCTAAAAAATAATTATAAAAGTAGAAAAAAGAATGCTTATTTATCAGAGGTTGGGGCAAAGTAAGAATGCAGAATATTGACCAAAATTTACAAAGTTTCAGTTACACTAGCAGAATAAGATTCCAAGCTCTATTGCATCTTAGACTATTTTAATCTTATCAGTTTTCTCCCCACAATTTGGTTGTAAATAAATTTGGAGAAGAAATACATTTCGTTTATTTTCATAACCAAAATATATAGCATAGGTGCTTGGCATATAGTGGGTGCCCTCTAAGTAAAGGATGAATTCAAGGAAGCCTTAGAAGATTTTAATAACCAACACTCAAATTGTGTTTCAGTGTATCAGACTGTCTTCTACTATACACACACAAACACACACACACACACACACCAATTTAATCTGTATCAAGCATTATAATTTCTGTCTTATAATAATGCCCACATGTCACATGAAACTACAAAGCCATAAGATGTACCCAACTTTCCCTTAATCACATTGCTAGTAAATGTCAGGGCAAGGAGACACACTTGATAAATTTACCAGGGAAATACATGTTCTTTATTGTCCATTATATGACTTCCCCTTTGAACATTCTTTAAATAC
The DNA here is from genome assembly GCA_004024805.1 of Geosciurus inauris. Classification (NCBI taxonomy): domain Eukaryota; kingdom Metazoa; phylum Chordata; class Mammalia; order Rodentia; family Sciuridae; genus Geosciurus; species Geosciurus inauris. The sequence continues at coordinate 66,311 of PVHX01003495.1, forward strand.
ATTGATGGAGAAATTAGTACTGGGAAAATGCATTATCTCTTATATTCCTTGCCATTCTTTTATGGACATATGAGAACCTCAATCTTTGTTAATTATCAAATATTTAACATTAAATAACTTAATGTTGCTTAAGTACTTAACATTAAGTACTTTATAATTAACAAACTGTTAAAAACTCAAAAATAAAAAAAATGATAGTTTGGTTTTCAATGTCTTGTGGATCTAAAAGGCTAGTCATTTTCTAAAAGACATTAAACAGTTCATCATCTCATCCCCTTAGTCCCTTTTTTATTCTGAATTACTGGTTGTCTCTTTCTTTCTGTGTTCTTACAATAACTCTCAGGATCTAAAAGTTCCAAAAACTCCCATTCACCGGCAATGTCAGAAAGAAATGTGTTTTGACTATCATTTTAATCTGGTTCCTGAGAGAACATCATATCAATTTCACAAATGATCCATAAAAGGGGATTTTATAGCATTTTGGTCCAGTCAAACTCCTGAGCCCATCCCTTGAAACTAATTGATATTAAAGAAGAAGGGATGTCTTCCAAAGATGTTGGTCAGAAAACAAACAAAAAATTATATTAACAAACAAGGTCAGAGATTAGTGTGATAAAGACTCATGAGATAAAATAATTTTCCCTCAGATTTACCCTCAATTGTAACTGTGAGCAGGTAGCCCTTTGAATCCTACACACTGGTGGTCATTCACTTTGTTTTCTGCCTCCTTCAGTATGAGCATGGAAGTGCCATAATCAAGCCCTAGTTAAATAATTCCTGTCTAAAACCGTACATGAAAATATCCCCAGCTTACACATAATCATCCAGAGCCATTGAATTCATTTCTCATTTTTCCATCTTTTACCTGGATAATTGAATAGTATTGATTTAAATCAACCTAATTAGTTAAATATCTTCCAAGTGCCTAAAATGTGCTAGTTATTGAATGTCAAGATGTTATCTTAGGAACTGGGGGTAAAATATAAATTATATGCATATGTTCTACAAATCTTACAAATAAAGTAACTTTCACAACTAAAAGTGCAACACTGTTACAAGTCTGTTCTAGTTCTGTGGGAGAAACGCTTCAGGTTATCAGAGGAGGGATTGATTAACTTTGCTTGGGATGAAGTCATCTGTCAGTAAATGCTTCATAATGGTATAGATTTTTGAACTTCATCTTAAAAATTAGTAATTTATTTACTGTATTCACTTTAATTATGCAGTAATGAAGAGAAAGAACTTTGGAACAAAGGTTTTATTGTTGTTGTTGTTTGTTTATTTTATTGAGATAAAAGTGTTCATGGAATCTTATATGATATTCTAACAAATAGATTACTGCAGGAGGTGAGGCTGGAAATATAGGTAGAAGTTAATCTGTAGCATGCAGGAGTTCTTTGGTTATTTTGTTGATTTTACTCAGTGGGTTTTGACAGAGATATTTCTAGACATTCACTTTATAAAACAGAGTATTTGTGAAACTGAAACCTGTTGATTTACAATAGTGTAAAGTGGATGTGGGAGGTAGGTGAGAAGGAGGGACAAAAGGAAAGAAAAAAGGAGAAGAAGAAAGAACAGTGAGATAAAGGCGAAGGTATATATATTTTAAATATTGATATTTTTATTCAAATTTTGTAGAATTTGGGGAAGAACATTAGTCTTGATAGGCATGTCTGTCCAACAAAACTATGAAATGATAAATGTTTGTCATTTTCAAACCATTATACTTCATTGTATTTTCAAGGTAGCAATAGATAATTAAAATATCTTTCTTTGGAAACGCCAAATGTCATAAATGGCTCTATTTGATCTCTTTATTTCTCTCCTTAGTCATCTTCTTTTGAAAGGGTTTGAAAGCAATTTTTCCTGGCCCAGGACTGAAATGATCGTCACTATCAAAATCAGGACCAAACCCACAATCAGAGTTTATTAAGAAATATGTGGATACATCCATCAGAGATAACTTTGGACAATACCAAACTCAGAAAGATTAAGAGAGAAAAACAAAGAGCTTAAAATTTTTGTCATTTTGAGAGTTAAATGATTTTTCCAAGGACATTATGATGTGATTGCTCATAAATTCTGAAAGATATATGTTTTCTTATGAATATCTATAAATGTAAGGGTTATATATTATTTTTTGTTGTTGTTTTGTTTTGTACCAGGGATTGAACCCAGTGGTGCTTAACTACTGAGCTATATCCCCAGCCCCACCTCTGTTCTTTGTACATTTTATTTTGAGGCAGGGTCTTGTTAAGTTGCTTATGGCCTTGCTAAGTTGCTGAGGATGGGTTGGAACTCACAATCCTCCTGCCTCAGCCTCCCGAGCCACAGACTATAGGCATGCTACACTAGTTTGCGCCCTGCTACATTAGTTTGCTAAGGTTGCCATAATAAAATACCGTGACTTGATGGCTTAAACAGCAAAAATTACTGTTCTCTCTTCTAGAGACTAATAGACCAAAATCAAGGTCTCAGTAGGATTGGTTTATTCTGAGGCCTTTCTTCTGGAATTTGACATGGTCATCTTCTCACTCTGTCCCCACATGGTTGTCCCTTTGTCTGAGTGTGTACATGCCTGATGTCTCTCTGTCTCTGTCTGTCTTTCATTTGGGTTGTGGGGGGATACTGGGGATTGAACTCATGACATTCAACTACTGAGCCACATCTCCAGCACTATTTTTATATTTTATTTAGAGACAAGGTTGCACTGAGTTGCTTAGCGCCTCACTGTTGCTGAGGCTGGCTTTGAACTCACAATCCTCTTGTCCCAACCTCCTGAGCCGCTGGGATTATAAGCCCAACTTCTTTCTTGCTTTATCTCAATCTCTTAGTTTTATAAAGACACTGGTCATATTGGATTAGGATCCACCCTAAGAATCCCATTTTACCCTAGTTACTTCTTTACACATCTTGCAAATATAGTCACATTTTGAGGTACTAAGGTTAGATTTTAGCCTATGAATTCTTAGTGGATACATTCAGGCCCCATAGCAGGGTAGCAAGTGTATGTTCAGGTTTCATCATTTCATCTACTAATAAACAAGTCCTGTTAAATTATTCAGTTCATATGCTTGCTTATATCTGTCCTATGAAAGAGGGGAATTTGTAGTCCTAGTGTAGACCCACAGATGTAATTTTTCTTACTTTTCCATTATCTTCACATTGTGATATATTAGTGAAAAATCAGTTAATCTGCAACACTTATAGAAAATCAATAGCTAAAAGTGATACATTATCATCTCTTTCTAAAGAATTGCTACTGAATTTTTTGACAAAATTGAGATCCTGGCGAAGTTATTTTTAAAAGAAAGAAAAAAAACTTTCTAATTTGCTTGTGGTTTCCTATGTCTACATGACACAGTTGCTCAAAATAAATACATACAATCCATCTCCTATTTTTACTTGTTAAGAAACACATAATAAGAAATAAGAATATAACCCAAGAAGAAGCTTGTATTGTTTTACATTCACTGTAAATCATATACATACCATCATATTTTATTTTTTGAGCTTTGAAGTAGTTTGAAGGGTTAAAGAGACCTGGCTTAAGATCCTGGCTTGACAATATTTATTAACTGTGTAGTCCTTGGCAACTAACTTAATTTCTCTGAACTCTGTGGTCTTCATCTTTGAGGGAGAAAAATCATGCCAAACATGTAGGAGTTATGTGTGGGAAAAAAGTGAATATAAAAAATAAGTGAAAGAGGAGAGACTAAAATGAAGATATGAGAATGAAAATTGGTTGAACCTTAAAAATTGGTCATCTTTATAAGGCATTTTAAAAATTTGCTTCTTAAAATAATTTGATGTATGTTATGAAAACCTAAAATAATATTATGTGATAAAATGAAAGAATAAAAAGCTCATCATCCTATTTCCTAATAGAATTCCTAAAGCATTTTCTATTCTCCAGGAAATATTGCCGTGATATGCTACACAGAGAAGCAATGTATTTAAGAGTCATTAATCTCAATTAGCTTTATTTTCCACCAGAAAGTTGTTCAAATGACCTTACCTATGCAAATTAGTCCTAATTACTCCCAGTAAAGGATCTAAGTTCAATTATCTGATATCTTGGAGTTCAGCCAGTGTATTTTGTCCCAAATATTTCAAACCTTCGGGAACTCATTTAACATCTCTTTCAACAAAATGCCCCTAATGGCACCCAGAATCTATAGAACTGGCGATATAACTTAATTTGTAATTTGCCGTGTTTTGCCTTATCAACATATCTTAATCATGGCTTCACTTTCAACTAAATTGGTATAATCAGGGGTCCTGCCTAAAGTAATGGCACAACTTCATTTCAAACTAGATCATAATGAAGTGAAAATCATGAATGTGAATGTCTCATAAAAGAAAATGAAGTTTTAGAATTTCTAAATGTAATCATATTTAATTGTTCCAGCATCTTCATGATCTTCAGCATCTGAACACCATAGTCTGAGCTAGGAATAATGACTAAAGTCTTAAAATGTGTGCTGGCAGTGTGGACCTTTTTATATATAGGACATCTACTATGTGCGTGTGTATGTGTGTATGTGTGTGTGCGTTCGTGCATCTGTGCATGTGTGTGTGTGGGTCTAGAAGGTAGAAAACAAAAATAGGTATTCTAGGTGCCAAATGCAAATATGATTTGATACTGATATCTATTAGTTACTAGCCCAATGAATTTTTATATGTTAGTCTCAGTTTTCTGTTAGGTTCAGTTAGTCTCAGTTTTCTCACATTTGAACTTGCGACAATAATAGTGCCTACTATTCCATCAGAATTGTGATATTTCATGAAAGTGCTTAGCACAGTGTTTTATAGAGGAACTGTTCAAATAGCATAGTGTGCTCTTATTGCTTTGTGCTGACATCTTTGGGTTGCTGAGTGCTTAACTTTGTCCTGTGAAGCACATCCTGAAGTGCTATGAAGTTTCTGACCACAAATAGATTTCACCAAATACAAACATAAAACATCAAGTATTTCAAAACCACTTGATACCTTTAAGGATTTGGATGACATGAAACTTCCCAAAATAAGCAAACACCTCAAAATATCTTAATCAAAAATTTGTCATGGTTTTTATGAAATTTTTCCATTCAAGTGTTGCCAAGCCAGTAGACTATTTTATGTGAGAAGATTTTTGTGCCTCCTTGACCTTTTCCTCCTAAATTCAAGAACTGCTCAAAGTTGCCAAAATGCTTTGTGATCAGCTTAGATTTCACTACCCTAAAGAAAATGCTGTCATTGAGATTAGTTACAATGCAATGGGATTTGAGGAAAGTTGTTCTCTCTTAGATAAAAGTGAGATTATAGCTAAAAACTCTTGAAACTCTGCCACTTATTTGGATTACCAGTTTATACTATCCTTTGAGAGAGCACAATAGGAAATAAATTGTTTCTTAAGGCAAAGAAATCTCATCATGGCTTCAATGTCATTCTGTAGCTTATTGGAATAGGTAGAAAATGCTTCCAACAAAGATGTCCATGTCCTAATCCCCAGAAACTTTAAATAGGTTAGCCTGCCAAAGGTACTTAGCAGATGTAGCTGAGGTTGTGGACTTTGAGATAGCAAGATTATCCTGGTGTGTGAAATCAAATGCCATGAGCCCCTAATATCTAAGAGCTTTCTCGAACTCAAAGCAGAGAAGTGAAAGACAGGAGGAGAGATTAGAGAGATTTGCAGCATCTGAAGGACTTGAAGCACTACTACTAGCTTTGGAGATAGAGGAAGATAAACATGAACTTTAAGGACATGGGTGGCATCTAATAGGCTGAGAACCACCCTGAACCAACATCCAAGAAGTGGAAACCTCAGGATTACAAACACATAAAACTGATTTCTTGCCAAACACAAGTTTGAAAGATTTATCCCCAGAACATCCCAAAAGAAACACAGCCTTATTGACATCCTGCTTTCTGCTTTATGAAACCTGAAGCAGAGAAACTTCAGAATGCTGTTCGGCCCAAATTTCGGAGCTACACTGCAAGATAATAAATCAATGTTAGTTTGAACTGCTGAATTTGTGGTCATTAGGGATGGCAATGCTAGTAATAAATTAAACCTACTTGTTTTATTTCCTTTTCTGCATCTGTTATTATGATTATTTATGAAGTCTGTGAGTTAAAGATGTCATCTCGAAATATGCCAAATTAGCAAATTAATTATTTCCAGTTTAACTCACTTTGTAGAACTGTAACCTCAGAAGGGGCCATTTGGCTGGCCTCACCCTTCATGCAGGAAGCTATAAAGATTCTTTTGAGAGGAATAACCTTAATATACCAAGGCTGGAAAATAGCTTTGATTACCAAAACTGGTAATTGTGGCTGCAATGTGCATGAACACACAAAACTGAAGTAAACTTTACCTTCCATTAGCTTCTTATAGTATCATCCTTAGAATTTACAACTCGACTAGATATCCATTTGTCAGATCATACCTTCACACATTTAATGTTCTTTATCTCACAACTATAAATGCATCATGCTTTGGCAATTTCTTTGTTAATCATCCCTAATATTAATTGGAGTATTTTATTAAGCCAAGGAATCCACATAAGAACTAGAACAGAGGATGCCATTTCCATTTCATGACCTACTTTTATTTGCTTTATGAAATTCCTATTTAAATTCTTTTTTATTTTTCTAAAATATATTTCAATTTTACTGTAGCTATTTGTTTATTATCTTTGCAATACTTTGGGACAATTAATTCTTATAGAAATAACATAAATCAAAGCCTTGGGATAAATCTCCATTGGAATTCAGGTGCATCATAAAGCCCTCAATTCCAACACTAGTATATACAGCTCAAAGACAGCAAATAGATTCTCAGGTGGTACCTGTGATCTCAACCTCCTGTTATTCAAGCTTTTGTATTGGCAAGACACACTTTCTTTGGGTGAGAACTGTGGTTTGCTTAGAACAAACAGAATGCAATAAACGTGATAGGAATATATGTAAGTACATTCATTATAATGTCCATATTCCTAGAGTTGCTTGTCTTATCTTAGAGAAAGTGGCCATATCAGGAGGGAACTTTAGATTACCTTCAGCCAATAGCTCACAAAATACCTAATGCTGCTCAGTCCTGTAAGCCTGGAAGTAGATCCTTCCTCAGACAAACCTCAGACTCTGTCTCTGCTGATACTGTATTATAGCTTTATAAAACCCTAAGCAAAGAACATAGTTGGGCTGTGCTCAAACTCCTGACCCACAGAAACTTTATTACAATAAATCCATGCAGTTTTAAACAGCTAAGTTTGTAACAATATTGTTTTATAGCAATAGATAATATAACATAACATAACATGCTTACCTCGATTACCAGTAATGTCAAACAATGCCTATTGCTACTACTCCAAAGAGACCAAGAGGTGAGAACCAATAGAGATAAGCAGGAACGTGATGAAATAACTCCATCATAAATTTTGGAAAAAACTGAGGTATCTGGTCAATTTTTGCAAATGTAATTATACACGGGGTAATTTTTTCTAAGCAGCTAATAAAAACATTTTTTATTATATACAGTTTTGCATCGTATATATTTTAAGTGCCAGGAAGTTTTGAGGGATCCTTCAGGGTCCAGTGAGTAGGTTTGACTTGAGATTTTGAAGGCATTTGGAAGCTGCTCTGCTAAGTAATTAAGAGAGAAGGAGCAGCCCCAAGACTATTTGGAGGAAGAAAACAAAAGACCCGGGGACAGGGACTAGAATCTTTAGAAAAAATACTTCATGATGATTTTTAAATAAATTTTTATGCACTTTCTATGACCCCAAAAATATTCAATAAAATTTTGCAAAAATAATTATGTGCTGGGTGTGATTTGAAATTATTTTGGAAATTATAAAAAATCCTGATTTTATGGCAAAGATACCTTGGGAGTTTTACACTAGTGTCCATAAAGGAATTACATTTCATTACTTAGTTATTAGAGTAATTAATAATCAATGACTTATTTCAAATGACCCGTCTCTAGTTAAGTAGAATTACAAATAGAATATGAAGACCAAATGTGGGTCCTAGCCCTACCATTTAATAGTTCTTATTCAAGTTATATATCTCTGAAACTTAGTTTAAATATATCTGTGGATAAAGTCATAATATTTACTTTATGGTATTATTATAATGATAAAGTAACAATTAAAATAATACACAAAATTAATACAAGAGCAATCTAATAATTGTGAAATCAACATAAATTCATCTCAATTATGAGTATAATTCTTAGCTGAAATGATTTCATTTTGAATTAAAATTTTAATGAAAAATGTTTCATCTGCAATGTTACCACAAGGTAAAATAAAAATCAAATTGTTGAACTGAGAATATGCTTTGCCTTGTTACATTAATCCATGAGTTCAACTTGCAAAATATGTTATTAAATAAGATATCATTTGCTATCATATATCTTGAAAGTGAAAAAATACTTCAATGATATTAAATTCATATCCAAAAGTAAGCACTAAAATGTTCAGACAGACAAAGGAGGAAGAAAGAATTTTACCCATTATTAGAACTTCAGAATTAAAGTTCTATTTTGTACACAGGAAAAAAAAATTATTTGGAGGTATATATAAAAACAAAAAGAAACATACCTCTACTTTTGGGCTAGTTTCTTCTTACAACACTGTAGTTCTTCTTTAAACACTTTCTGAACAGTATTACATTAGCATGCAGCATATGGGGAATAAATAACCTTATGGAAAATAAATAACCTTATGGAGAATAAATAACACAATGATTATTGAGAACATATTATGTTGGGCCCTGAATATGTGTGATGCCAATTAATCTTCAGAACATTATAGTAGGTACTTAAAATATGGTGTGTATATGTGTGTGTGTGTGTGCGTGTGTGTGTGTATGCATTCCCACAGAGCTCACTCTGTAGTGGAATAAGGTACATAGTATTTCACAAAGTAAGAAGTGCCTGTGGAGGAAAGGATGATAAAATGGGAAAGGGAAGTATTGAAATAAGAGATAGGAATGTTAAGGTTATCAGAATATAGACATTGATCAAACACCTGATGGAGCACAAGGATTGAGGCCTATTTTTCTTGCAGGAATACTTTTGCATGAAAGAATATCAAGTGTCAAGGCTTTTCTCAGACAACTACATTGCAACTATATGGAATCATTTCAACAGATGAAATGAAATCATTTGAAAAATGTTCAACAGCCACTCATGATCAAATGAAGAAATAGACTATAATTGAATATGATAATGGGAATCTTGGAGGCAAACTTACTAAACAAAATCTCACATCACACAATATTTACGGAGTAAATGCTTATTCACTACAAGATGAAAAGGGCCAAAACCAGCCACTCGAGCATTTTCATTACGTTTTTCTGGATGCTCTGGACAGTGCAATAAGAAAAATGTAAATACAAAGTGAACTGTTTGCTACAGGTATAGGTAGGAAGTCCACTCGACAGGGGAAGGAATGAACTTTTGTGAGAATAAAAATACTGTAATGTTAACTATGGTAATAGTTGCACACTCTATGCAATTTTGAAATTCATCAAAATGTAAAACCAAAATTAGTAAATTTGTTTTATATAAACTATTTTCAGAGCTGATTTAAAATATGAATATATTGTAAACTTTCCTAAAGCAGAAACACAAAGTTCAATCACAAAATCTCTTTCTGGTTAATAATGTAATTACTTTTTCTGGTTTAGTTCTAATTCTACCTATATTTGTCAACCTATAACGATGTTGCTGAAATAGAATAGCTAGCACAAAAAAACTGATTAATATCTAAAGAGAAACAATATGGAAAAATATGCATTCTCCATATTTATACTTGTTACTTTCTTCTTTCATTAGTCACTCCATTTTCCCTTTCTCCTCAGCTAGTAACTAAGTTGGTTAGGACTCTTTAGTTGATAAATTAAAATCTCATACTAAAGATGACTGTACCATTAGCAATTCTTATTATGTTGGAATGCTATCACATACTATTTCATTAAATGGAAGGAAAGAGGAGCTTCTGAGAATTACTTGGGTTTCAGACATGTTCCTTCATAACATTTTAAAGTAATTGTCTGCTAGTATCAATATATGTGCCTTTCCAGGTCTGAATCTATTAACTGCTTTTCTTGCTTATGAGTTAATTTTTAGTTTCTGCATGTCTCAAGCAATATTTGATTATATGCAGGACATTGTGAATACTACATTTTTCAAAATTTAAGTTGTGTTACCTTCCTTTAGAAAGTGTCGAGTTTGTTCTAACAGTTATTTACAGATAGTTCATCTTGATACTGTCAAAACTTTGTTTCCAGGATTTGTTAGTTTATGTTTTTCAGGCCTTCCAATAGTACTAGAATAGCACTAATAGATAAATTCCAGGGTTCTTAGCTTAATGCCTGTATAGTTAAACAAGGTTTTCCTGTTTTCATAGTAGGACTCTATGATTTTTGAAAACTTTGCTATCACTAGAATCCATCTTCAGTTTACAGTCTCCAGTGTTTTTTTCTTTTTTTTCTGATAGACCATGTGGAATTTTGTGATTATTCAGAATTTATGTCCAAAGAGTCAGTTACCTAACCTTATATCTGGAATCCATGCTCCACACTGCTCTCTTCAATACTTTGCCCCTCAAATCTAGTGATCTAGATTTGGGGAAAAGTTAGAACAATGTATTTGATTTCAAGTCTCATGTCTCTTTCTGCTACTCAGTGCATCCATGCTCTTTGTTTGGGTGCCACCTCTCTGCCCAGTGCCCTAACGTGCTCTAAGCATAAAAGTGAAGTGCATGTAATTGTTCATAACATGTGCTTTCCTTTTCTTAAAAATCACAGTTCTTGTTTGATTTTCTATTGTCTAAGAATAGTTGTTCGTATATTTTGTCTAAAAAGTGTTTTATGTATTTGTCTAAAAATTGTGTGTTATAGGAGAGCCTATCCTACACTTATTACTACATCACTATTGAGCCATTTTGTATGGGTCAGTATGAATTCACACATTGACAATTTCCCATTGCTAGCAGCTGGGAAATCAAATACATTGTTCTAACTTTTCCCCATTTGTGTAAATTTCTTTCAGAACCATAATTCAGGAGGAATTTTATATTAGTATATATTATGGCAGCAATATCGTTCACACTAGTGCTAGCAGATTGTACAGAAACTTAGGAAAATCAAAACCAAGATTTTTTAACACATTAGCCATAGGAAATTCTGTTTAAATTTATCTATCTATCTATCATCTATCTATCTTTCTATCATCTATCTATCATTAGCAAATGAGATACAATTTGATAAAATTAAAGAGAATTTGAAGCTTTGGAATGTGAATCACATGCTTATGGTATATTATACCTTCTAAACATGCTATATATATATGTGTTTGTGTGTATATACACACAGACAAATGATAATTTTAATTATGATGTACATTACCTATTTGTTTGTTGGTGGTATGATGTCCAATTACAAATAAGCAGTTCAATTCATGTGGTTATTTGATATCTCAAATTTAAGTAAGAAGCTATTATGCAAAATAATAAAATTTTCCTGTAGAATATACCATAATTTAACTATGAAAAATCTTATTTTTAACATTGTAGCTCTTATTATTGAAGAGTTTTAGGAACTCTGTACAACATCTCCATCTATAGAGATGTCTTGCAGTATTGAATCTATTGTGTATTAAAGCCAAAAGGGTACTCTGTATCACCTTCAAACTACTCCTTTCTTTTTCAAAAAAAAATTGGATAGCTCTTCAAAGATTAAATAGTAAATGAGTTAGAAAAGGAGCCAGTAAACCATGGCCTATGGGCTGGCCATCTGTTTTTGTTAATAAAGTTTTATTGAAATACAGCCATGCCTATTTGTTTATTCATCATTTGTGAATGTACAATAAGATAGCAGAGTTGAGTAACAATGACAAGAGACCATATGGCAGCAAGTTTAAAGTATTTTCTTTCTGGGTAAGAAAAGAAAAATGTTTATGGCTGAGTTAGACCATTAAACTATAATATAGTATATAGTCCCTTCAGAGTACCATTAAGTGATGAATATCTCTCTATATATATTTGCTGGGTAATTGCACACCAACTTATTTTTATTACTATGGAGAGACCATGTCAATATTCTTCATATAATATCTACCATGAGATTTCACCAAGTAGATCATCATTTTACTAACAATTTGCTAACATCATTTCACTAACAATAAATGTAATAGATTAAACAGGAAGCAGAAGACTTGAACAACTGTGTTAACCAACTGGAGTTAACAGACATCATTGCACACACAGCTAGGCACACACACTTCTCAAGTGCATGTGGAATGTTCTCCAGCATAGATTAGATGCTATAACACAAAACTCTCTAATACATTTAAGCAGATTGGAAAAAATGAAAAGAATCCTCTCACCTAAAGGAAAGAAATCAAAAGCCAATAACAAATAAATTTGGTGAACTTACAAAATATGGAAATTAAATAATTTTGTCTTAAATGCCATTGAGCTAATTATGAAATTAAAACGAAAATTTAAAAATATATTGAGATAAATAAAAATAAAGACAGTACACACTAAAACTTATAACATGTACCTATAGCACACAGATGAAGATTTATACTGGTAAATGGTTGTATTAATAAAGAATATAGAACTCAAATCAGTAATCTAACTTACCAAGTTACAAAAATGGGGTAAAAATCCCTAGCAAACTAAATCTAAAACAAGCAGAAAGAAGAAAATAATAAAAAGAGTGATAACTAAGGGATGCGTTTTTTTAGAATCATATTTAAAAATAAACCCTAAAAGCTTACCAAAATTGATGATGGTGCCACATGCCTGTAAATATGCTGAAAACCCACTGGATTATATATTTTCAGTAGGTGGATTTTATGGTATATAGATATGTTCCAGTAAAGATTTTATAAAATCTAAAGTGTCTTATATCCTTTGAAGCAAATTGTTGTACCACACAGATCTATTTTATAAACTCAAAAATATATATGTGTATATAAATATATATATATATATTAATGAGTTACAGATGGTATGCTTAAAATTGTGCTCTATTGTCTTCACTTTATACAAATTTTAGTGGTTAGAATTGCCCCATTTTCAAACATGCATCCATTTGGATAAATCAACATAGAATTTTACAGCTCAGTAATTATACACATGGCCAGCATGTACACTCAGAAGTGAAACATTACCAGGATAACATAAACCTCTTCCTACATCTTTGCAGCAACAATGTTCCCACCCCCAGGATTACCACGCTTCTGACTTTTGTCAGAAGATGTCCTGCAGTATTGAAGCTATTGATTTATAGAATCTTTCTATTCCTTTGAAGAATTTAGTTCAAAGGAATTATATAGTATATATTTTGTGTCTAGGTTCTTCATTCAACATTCTTGGCCCTTCAATTTCTATTAAGAATAGAGAATCATGATCCAATTAAAAATGTTCATGTTAATTTGCATTACAATCAAATTTATTGAAGTATAAGGGACACCAATACTGCAAAAAACGTATGCTTTTGCACTCTTTTCACCCTTCACTGCTGTCAGTAACTTTGTCAATATACTAAATTCTTATTGTTTGGAATTATATAAAATGGAATTATATGCCCTCTTTCTGATCACAGTTCTTTGACCTACTGTAAGAATTGTGAGGTTCTATTTCCTTGCATCTTCCCATGTTCTGTTTCCTTTCATTGTTGAGTACATAAAACCGTGTCTCTAGTTACTGGCCAATATGATAAATGCTGTTTAGAGCACTCAAATAATCTGTATGGATATATCTTTGTATTTCTTTGGATTAATAATACTTAGGAGCAGCAGGATTGAGTTCCATGGTAAGTATATATAACTTTACATGGCAAACTTTCAACTTTTTTATATTTTTCATTCAGTCTTCAACACTTGATGATGAAAATTTTCCATATCCTTGCCAACCCTAGGTATTAGAGATAGTCTTTGAAATTTGAGTAATTCTAGAGGATGCACTTTTAATTTGCTTTTCTTTAATATTAACCATTTTTTCATGAACTACTTGCTCAATCAAGCAGCTCATTAATATACTTTAATAATTGAGATGATATTCTTATTTCTTAAAACATTTGACAAAATTATGTATTTCAAAAATTCGTCAGTTTTATTGTACGTTTCTAGTTGGTTGGCACAAAGTTATTCATAATTTTTATTCTCTTTTAGTAATTTAATTTCTCTAGAATAATTGGTGATAACCTCTTCCACTTCTAAACTGGTGACATGTACACTCTCTCTCTTTCTCTCTCTCTCTCTTTTTTGATCATTAGTGCTAGAAGTTTGGTCATTTGGAGGCTATTTCAAAACATCTGACTCTGCCTGCTTTCTACTATGTATACTTATTTTATTTTATCTTTTACAGTACTGAGGATTAAACCCAGTGGCACTCTACCACTAAACTATACTCAGAACCCTTTTTTTAATTAATTAATTATTTATTTATTTATTATGAAAATAGGGGCTCCCTAAATTACCCAGGCTGGCCTCAGGCTTGCAATCCTGCCTCAGCTTCCTAAATCTCTGGGATTGCAGTCCTGTGCTATTGTGCCTTGGTACTTATTTTATATTTCACTTCATGTCTGCTCTGTATGTTATAATTTCATGGCTTTCCTTATTTGTATACACTTTGCTTTTACTCTCCTGGCTTAAGGTACAACACTAATTCCTTTATCTTAGGCCTTTTATTTTAATTTTCTAATAAAAATATTTAAAATTTAAAACCTCTCCTCCTCAAACTGAATTAGCATTATACAAATATAACATGATTTTTTAGCATTAATTTTTTTTACTTTGCTTGTGATTTCATCTTTAACCTATTAACTATGCAGAGATGTTTTTCTGTAACTCAGGGTTTTTGAAGATATTTATTGTTAATTAATTATAATTTCATTTCAGTTTGATTTGATGAAGACAATTTTATTTGCATTGAGACTTTTCCATAGCCCAGCTTGTGTTCTTCCTTGGTGACTATCCTGGGCACACTTAAAGGGAGTGCATGTGTAGTTATTATGGAAGTAGTGTTCCATGGATAGTATGTAGAGTAAGATGTGTGATAAAGTTTGTTTTGATAGGGCTCACCATAGACTGAGTGGCTTGAAAAAGAAATTTGTTTCTCACAGTTCTAGAGGTGGGAGCTTCTGAGAGCACGGTGCTAACCTTACAAGTTCTGGTGGCAGTGTCAAGATACTTTGTACATGGCTCTCTTCTTACTGTGTCTTTAGGTGGTAGAGAGCAGAGATAATTTTGCTCATGATTCTTTTCAGCAGGGGATAAACCCCATCATGAGAGTCCCATACTCAAGAACACACTTAAGTCTAATTATGTCCAAAAAACCCCACTTCTACATCTTAACACATTGGAGATTTAGGTCTTGATTTATGCATTTTGGGGACGAACATTCAGTTCATAGCAGTATTCTTCACATATTCTCTAGTTTTACTAATTTTTTTTTTGGTACCAGGCATTTAACTCAGGGGTACTCGACCCCTGAGCCACATCCCCAGCCCTATTTTGTGTTTTATGTAGAGACAGGGTCTCACTGAGTTGCTTAGCAAGCCTCACTGTTGCTGAGGCTGGCTTTGAACTTGTAATTTTCCTGTCTCAGCCTCCCAAAGTACTGGGATTACGGGTGTGCACCACCGCACCTGGCTTCTAGTTTTACTAACTTTGTATAATTATTTTCCAATTACTGACAGAAGGTATTAATATCTTCTATTATGATTGTATAGACTATAACTTCTTTTAATTCTCAGTTGTTTTTTTCCTTCACGTATTTTGAACCTCGGTTACTAGTGAATTGTTCCAATTGTAAAGTCTTCCTGATGAGTGAATCATTTGTCTTCATTATGGTGTGTCCCTATAGTTTTGGGAATAATATTTGTCTAGAAGTCTGTTTCATCTGATATCACAGCTTCTGGTTTGGGTTAAGATATCTAAAGCTCAAATGTCAATGTTTCCATCCTTATAATGAGAAAAAAAATGAAAATCAATTACTTTTCTTAGCGCAATCACAGAACTGAGGTTCATGATAAATGCTCACTTTGAAATCTGAAGAGACAGGAAAGTTCAGAGCTAAGCATCAGTTTATCTGAATCAGAAAAGACTGGAGAGATAAAATGGTAGGAACACTTTTAAGGCAATTTGGATGAATAGCTGGAGGCCCAGTTTGCACCAAAATGAGAGTGCAAAGCTCCAGGGAATAGGAGTGAGAAGATCATCATACTTTTATCATTTATTCTAGGAATCCCATTAGGGTCCAAAAGTATAGTCAAGAAGCATTTCCTCATAGCTCTGCCAGGAAGAGGGAAAGGTAACCATTGGGAAGCATGCCCAGAGTGCTCTGGAAATCAAAGTCTATTCTTCCCAGCTAGAAAGGAAATGAAAACTTTGAACACTTGTGAGGGGTATATACCAGAGACATAGTACTACTGAAAGACTGGGATTCATTCTCCCAACTTCACAACTATATGAAATAGAGCTCCAGCGCGGCACGAATGGAGTGCGGCTTGAAAATCTTAACATTTGCTCCAAACTGGGTCTAAAATGATCAATTATTTTAGGTTTCATTTACCTGAAAATTCTTTTCCATTACTTCATTCATGAAGAATATTTTCTCTGGCTGTAGAGTTATTTGGGGAATTTCTTTTTCTTTTACATTTTTTAAAGATATTCTTTACACTGTCTCCTACACTTGATATTTTCTGATGAAAAATTCAAGTTGTTCTAATAGTTGTTTCTTAAACGTAATTATCATATTTCTCCAAATGCTTTCAGAATTTATCTTTGGTCTTCAACAGTTTTGATCATCTTATTTCTGTTTGATTTTCTTTGAGTTAGACTACTTGGAGTTCAGGAAACATATTTAATATCAATTTACTATGGCTTTTAAAATA
This sequence comes from Geosciurus inauris, assembly GCA_004024805.1. NCBI lineage: Eukaryota > Metazoa > Chordata > Mammalia > Rodentia > Sciuridae > Geosciurus > Geosciurus inauris. Next base: position 83,213 of record PVHX01003495.1, read on the forward strand.
CTTGTGAATTTTTCTGCCTTTTTCCTCTTTTTTTTTTAATTTTGGGTTTCCAGTGAATGTGATATCTTTTGCTATTTTAAAAAAGTTTCCTGTGATTTTTTAAAAATATTTTTCTCCCTGATATTCATGCCTATTGATTTCTTTTGATTTATTCTCACAATAAGGGATTCACTCCTCTTCTGGCATCTCCTTTTTGTCATTGAGTTTTAACAATATGATTTTATTTGAGATATCATCATTTTCACTTCTAAAACGATATTCAGTTCTTTTTATATTTTCTATTTCACTGATGAGATATTTCCTTTGTTTTTTTTTTCTTTTCAATTTTCTTTACAAAATTCATGCAATGTAATTATGATAGTTCTTTAAAGTCCACCACTGCCAATTCCAATATAAAAGACATCTTGAGTTTGACATTCATCTATTTTTCACCATAAAGGATTGATCAAAATCCCAGAATCTGTGCTAGGTTATATTTTTATTTTCATTTTATTTTGGATATTATATATAAATTCTCTTGCACACAATTTGAGTTTTCTTATAATCATCAGGACAACATTTATTTATTTGTTTTTATCAAGTAATCATTTAAAGTACATATTCATACCTATCAAATATGTCCTTATTATACACAGCAATCCTATCTTCCTAACAAGTCATATCTCCTTTCCTCTAAGATGGCTTTAAACTCGCCTGTTTTAGCCAAACATCCAAACCCCCCTATCCAAGTATTTTCACTGAATAACTTCAGTTCAATGTCTTTGAAGAATGGGGGCAATATGAATAGACAGAATGGGGGAAAAGATCATTGAATACTGAAATAATAAAAAATGATATTCCCAGTGAGTGACCTAGGGGCTGATGTCTTCCAGAAATAAGTGATAAAAAAGGAAGAATTTGGATAATTGAGTAAAAGGAAGCCTAAATAATAATCTAGAATCTGCTATATTATTGTTGTTATCGAGGAAAGGAGAGGGGAAAACAAAAGTCAGACAGTGCTAATTTGAATCAAAGAAATTACTTAATCTATTTCTTGCTTAGTGATAGTTGCAGTTTTTTGTTAAAAACTGTCACTGTAACAGTCATCCCTTCACCAAATTTCTTTTTCTCTCTCTCTTCTCCCCTCGCCCCCTCCCTAACAAGATTAGGGAGACAGTGTTATTTATGTTTTCTTCCCCTAGTTAATTGCCCTTGAGCACAGCCACTACAGGAAGGAGATGCCTGCTGAGGATCTGGGAAGTGAATACCTCCCAAATTAACAAGTGAATCCTAACAAGACATAGGGACTCCCTGGGACCCCCTACCTGAGCCCACCTGGAATGTAACCCTGAAATCCCTTTCAACCCACCCTGTCCCTCCTGATGAGAATCACAGCCTTTGGAACAGGAGTCCCCTGTGTTTCTCCTTTGCTAGCAAAGCAATAAACTTATTTTTCTTTTTTCTCAAAACCATGTCCTCATTATTAAATTGGCATTGACACTGGGGACAGGGACCGAGCTTTTGGTTACATCAAAACATGAGCAGACTATAACTGTGGTTTTGGGTAATGGCCATTTTTCAATTATTTTTAAAGAAATGAAATAAATTAAATGTTCAGAGTGGTAGTTGAAAGCATATGTGGCTTTACCAAGAAGGAAGAGTAAAAATCTAAAGGGCAGTGAAAAACGGGTTCTGACTTATGAGCAGAGAACAATCTATTAAAGAAATGCATTTAACTTAATTTCTACTATTTGTGTGTGTGTGTGTGTGAGAGAGAGAGAGAGAGAGAATTGGGAGATATTATGTAAACTCCATCTGCTTTTTTTATTTTCTATTTTGACCATGAATACCTGCAAATCCCTTGGGTTTATGTTTTCTCTAGCATGTTTTTGGTTTGTATGCTTGTGCACACACACAGCACTCACATTGTCCGAGTTGTGAGGAGACAATCCCTCTGTTCCTGGAATCTTAAAATTGTACAGCTCTTTCTCACATCTCCTTGAGGTACAAGCTGCAACTTCTTTCTCCATGAGTCTACCATGAATGGCCTGTGATCCAATATTTAAGATGGATAATGTTTCTCCCTCTCTGAACCAAGAAACTTTTGTGCCCAGAAAATTTTTTTCCAACCATATAAATTATAATAAAGACAAACTTCTTCACAGTTCTGCAACAGCCTCATTTGAATTTTTGTGTGAACCAAAATTAATCATTGAATTATATTTATCTATTTCTCCTCTCTTTATTTATTTATTTCACTATCGGAATCTCTATACAGCTCAATATCCAAGATGCTTAATCAAAGCAATTAATATTTTATTTCCATGCCTTTGGCAAAAAATATCCACTAAATGTTTTCATGCAAATAATACTATTGAGTGTTCTGCTCCAGAGTTCCTGGGGACCAGCAGGAGCTGCAGGGGGCCCTGATCAGCCCTCAGGAACCTCCACGGTTGTGTAGCCAAAGGGAGACCAGAGACTGCTACCTCTAGCCACTGGGGAGCCCAAATTCAGGGCAAGAGTTGCTGGAGACACCAGTGGAGGCAGCCCCCCCCAAGGGCATCCTGGGCCCGCCTCAGCTCTGCTCCACAGTTCCTGGGGACTGGCAGGAGCTGCAGAGGGCCATGATCCGCCCTCAGGAACCTCCACGGGTGTCCAGCTAAAGGGAGTCCAGGGACTGCTACCTCTAGCCACAGGGGAGCCCAAACTCAGGGTAAGAGTCCCTGCAGAGACCCCAGCGCGAGACAGCCCCACCCAAGGGCAGCCTGGGCCCACCCCAGTTCCACTCCAGAACTCCTGTGGACCAGCAGGAGCCCCAAAGGACCCTGACCCGTCCTCAGGAACCTCCACGGTTGTCCAGCCAAAGAGAGACCAGGGTCAGCTACCTCTAGCCACTGGGGTGCCCAAATTCAGGGCAAGAGTTGCTCCAGAGACACCAGTGCGAGGCAGCCCCATCCAAGGGCAGCCTGGGTCTGCCCCAGGTCCGCTCCAGAGTTCCCGGGGTCTGGCAGGAGCTACAGAGAGCCCAGATCCACCCTCAGGAAACTCCACGGGTGTCCAACTAAGGGTTGACTAGAGTCTGATTGCTACCAGACAAAGAGGAAAGCACACCCAGGGGAAGAGTGGCCTACAGAGACCCCAGCGTGAAGAGGCCCCACCCTAGTGCACTCTAGGCCTGCCTCAGTTCTGCTCTAGAGTTCCAGTGGGAATGACAGGGTGCCCAGTTGAAGGCAGACCAAAGCCTGCTAGCCTCTAACCCCAGGGGAGCTCATACTCACTGTAAGGGTCATGCACAAACTCTCCAGCTTGTGACCCTGCCTAAGTGAGACATGAGCCTGCCTTTACTTCCGCTCCAGAGTTCCTGTTCACCAGCAGGAGTGCAAGAGAGTGCCAAAACAGCCCTCAGGGGCCACCTCAGGAGCCCAGCCAAAGCCACTCCCACTGCCCTCTAGAGGTACATCCACAACTTCCACCACCAACTTTAGTGACAGTAGTGCCCATCTGGGGACACTGGGAGATCAGAAGTAGCTCCAACGTGAGACACAGGTAATCTGGAATGTCAATACAAGATTATAGGATAGAAGCCGCAATACTTCAGATTGGTATTTCAAGAAAGGAAGATACACTATCAAATGAAAAAACAAGGGAAGAAAGTGCCCCAAATAAACCTGGATACCACTGTAACAGAATCCATTGACAGCACAGTTGATGAAATGTCAGAGAAAGAATTCTGAATGTACATAATTAAAATGATCAGCGAACTAAAGAATGACATAAGTGAACAATTACAGGCAAAAATTGATCAATCCAACAAAGAAATAGGAGAGCAAATAAAGGCAACCATCAATCATTCGAACAAAGAGATAAGAGAGCAATTACAAGTAGCAAAATATTACTTTAAGAAAGAGCTAGAGATCGTGGAAAAAAAACCAATCAGAAATTCTTGAAATGAAGGAAACAATTAACCAAATAAAAAATTCAATAAAAAGCATCACCAGCAGACTAGATCACCTGGAAGACAGAACCTCAGATAATGAAGACAAGATATACAATCTTGAAAATAAACTTGACCATACAGTGAAGATGGTAAAAAATCATGATCAGAACATATAAGAAATATGGGACAGCATCAAAAGAACAAATCTAAGATTTATTGGGATAGAAGAACATGCAGAATTTCAAACCAAAGGAATGCAGAATCTCTTCAATGAAATAATATCAGAAAATTTCCCAAGTATGAAAAATGAAATGGAAAATCAAATACAAGAGGCTTACAGTACACCAAACGTACAAAATTCCACCAGATCTACACCAAGGCACATTATAATGAAAATGCCCAACATACAGAATAAGGATAGAATTTTAAAGGCCACGTGAGAGAGGAACCAGATTACATATAAGGGGAGACCAATTCGTATCTCAGCAGATTTTTCAACCCAGGCACTAAAAGCCAGGAGATCATGGAATAACATATTCCAAGCCCTAAAAGATAATGGATGCCAACCAAGAATCCTATCTCCAGCAAAATTGAACTTCAGATTTGATGACGAAATAAAAACCTTCCATGATAAACAAAAGTTAAAAGAATTTACAGCAAGAAAGCCTGCACTACACAGCATTCTTGGCAAAATATTCCATGAGGAGGAAATGATAACCAACAATGGAAATTTACAAAGAGAGGAACTACACTAGTGGGAAGACCATTCAAAAGAGAAAACTCAAGGTAAAAGACAAAAACAAACCAAAATGACCAGAATTACAAATCATATTTCAATAATAACCCTGAATGTAAATGGCCTAAATGCACCAATTAAAAGACAGAGACTGACAGACTGGATTAAAAAAAAAAAGACCCAACAATATGCTGTCTTCAAGAGACTCATCTCACAGGAAAAGACATCCACAGACTGAAAGTGAAAGGGTGGGAAAAAACATTTCACTCACATGCACCCCGCAAACAAGCAGGAGTTTCCATCCTCATATCAAATAAAGTGGACTTCAAACCAAAGATGGTGAAAAGAGACAAAGAAGGTCATTTCATACTTCTTAAGGGAATCATACATCAATAAGACATAACAATCATAAATATCTATGCCCCAAATAATGGAGCTTCTACATATATCAAACAAATCCTTCTCAAATACAAGGATAAAATAGACCACAACACAATAACACATGGAGACTTTAACACAGCTCTTTCACCATTGGATTGATCTTCCAAACAAAAACTTAATAAAGAAACCATAGATCTTAATGAAACTATCAATAATTTAGACTTAACAGACATATATAGAGTGTTCCATCCATCAATGAGTGAGTACACTTTCTTCTCAGTTGCACATGGATCCTTTTCCAAAATAGATCATATGTTATGTCACAAAGCCAGTCTTAGCAAATACAAAAAAATAAAGATTCTACCCTGCATCCTATCTAACCACAATGGAATAAAATTACAAATCAATGACAGATTAAAAAACAGAAACTACTCCATCACCTGGAAACTAAATAATATGCTATTGAATGATGCATGGATAACAGAAGACATCAAGGAAGAGGTACAAAAATTCTTAGAGGCAAATGAACTCCAATACAACATATCAAAATCTCTGGGATGCCATGAAGGCAGTGCTAAGAGGAAAGTTCATAGCACTAAACTCATACATCAGAAGAAGTAAAAGCCAACAAATAAATGAATTGACTCTTCGACTCAAAGCCTTAGAAAAGGAAGAACAAATTAACACCCAAAGAACTAGAAGACAGGAAATAATCAAAATCAGGGCTAAAATCAATGAAATTGAAACAAAAGAAACAATTAAAAAAATTGACAAAACAAAAAGCTGGTTCTTTGAAAAAATAAACAAAATTGACAAACCCTTAGCCACCCTAACGAAAAGAAGGAGGGAGAAAACCCAAATTACTAAAATTCGAGATGAAAAAGGAAATATCACGACAGACAATACTGAAATACAAAGGATAATTAGAAACTATTTTGAAATTTATACTCCAGTAAAATAGAAAACCCTGAAGACACTGACAAATTTCTAGAGGCATATGACCTACCCAAACTGAACCAAGAGGACATATACAACTTAAACAGATCAATTTCAAGCAAGGAAAGAGACGATGCCATCAAGAGCCTTCCAACCAAGAAAAGCCCAGGTCCAGATGGATTCTCAGCTGAGTTCTACAAGACTTTCAAAGAAGAATTAATACCAATACTCCTCAAACTATTACATGAAATAGAAAAGGAGGGAACCCTTCCAAACTCATTCTATGAGGCAAATATCACACTGATTCCAAAACCAGACAGAGACACATCAAAGAAAGAAAATTTCAGACCAATATCCCTGATGAACATAGATGTAAAAATTCTCAATAAAATTCTGGCAAATCGCATACAAAAACATATCAAAAAAATAGTGCACCATGATCAAGTGGGGTTCATCCCAGGGATGTAAGGTTGGTTCAACATATGGAAATCAATCAATGTAATACATCACATCAATAGACTTAAAGATAAGAATCATATGATTTTATCAATTGATGCAGAGAAGGCATTTGACAAAATACAACACTCTTTTATGCTCAAAACACTAGAAAAACTTGGCATAGAAGGAACATACCTCCACTTCGTAAAAGCTATCTATGCTAAACCCAAGGCCAACATCATCCTAAATGGAGAAAAATTGGAATCATTCCTCTGAAAACAGGAACTAGACAGGGATGCCCTCTCTTACCACTGCTATTCAACATAGTCCTGGAAATACTAGCCAGAGCAATTAGAGAGACGAAAGAAATTAAAGGGATACGAATCAGAAAAGAGGAACTCAAACTATCATTATTTGCAGGCGATATAATTCTATAATTAGAGGATCCAAAAAATTCTACCAGAAAACTTTTAGAACTAATAAATGAATTCAGCAAAGTAGCAGGATATAAAATCAACACCTGCAAATCAATTGCATTTCTATACATCAGTGATAAACCCTCTGAAAGAGAAATTAGGAAAACTATCCCATTCACAATAGCCTCAAAAAAATAAAATACTTGGGAATCAATTTAACAAAAGAAGTGAAAGATCTCTACAATGCAAACTACAAGACACTAAAGAAAGAAATTGAAGAAGACCTTAGAAGATGGAATAATCTCCCATGCTCCTGGTTAGGCAGAATCAATATTGTCAAAATGGCCATACTTCCCAAAGCGATATATAGATTCAATTCAATACCAATTAGAATCCCAATGTCATTCCTTATAGAAATAGAAAAGGCAATCATGAAATTCGTTTGGAAGAATAAGAGACCCAGAATAGCCAAAGCAATCCTTAGCAAGAAGAGTGAAGCAGGAGGCATCACAATACCTGACTTCAGATTATACTAAAACGCTATAGTAACAAAAACGGGATGTTGCTGGCATCAAAATAGACATGTAGACCAATGGTATAGAATAGAAGACACAGAGACGAACCCACTTACATACAGTTACCTTATACTAGATAAAGGAGCCAAACACGTACAATGGAGTAAAGACAGCCTCTTCAACAAATGGTGCTGGGAAAACTGGAAATCCATATGCAGCAAAATGGAACTAAACCCCTATCTCTCACCATGCACAAAATTCAACTCAAAGTGGATCAAGGACCTGGGAATCAGACCAGAGACCCAACACCTAATAGAAGAAAAGATAGGCCCAAATCTTCATCATGTCGGATTAGGACTATACTTCCTTAATAAGACTCCTATAGCACAAGAAGTAAAATCCAGAATCAACAAATGGGATGGATTCAAACTAAAAAGCTTCTTCTCAGCAAAAGAAATAATCAATGAAGTGAACAGAGAGCTGACATTCTGGGAACAAATCTTTGCCACACACATATCCGATAGAGCACTAATGTCCAGGATATATAAAGAACTCAAAAACCTTAACACCAAAAAAACTAACAACCCAATCAATAAATAGACCAAAGACCTGAACACAAACTTCAAAGAAGAAGATATACAATCCATCAACAGACCTATGAAAAAATGTTCAACATCTTTAGCAATCAGAGAAATGCAAATCAAAACTACCCTAAGATTCCATCTCACGCCAGTCAGAATGGCAATTATCAAGAATACAAACAACAATAAGTGTTGGCGAGGTTGTGGGGAAAAAGGCACGCTCATACATTGCTGGTGGAACTGCAAATTGGTACAACCAGTCTGGAAAGCAGTATGGAGATTCCTTAGAAAACCTGGAATGGAACCACCATTTGAGCCTGCTATCCCACTCCTAGGTCTATACCCAAAAGACTTAAAAACAGCATATTACAGTGCTGCAGGCACTTCAATGTTTATAGCAGCTCAATTCACAATAGCTAAACTGTGGAACCAACCTCCATGCCCTTCGATAGATGACTGGATAAAGAAACTGTGGTATATATACACAATGGAATATTACTCAGCAATAAGAGAGAATAAAATTATGGTATTTGCATAAATGGATGGAGTTGGAGAATATCATGCTAAGTGAAGTAAGCCAATCTCAGAAAACCAAATGCCGAATGTACTCATTGATAAGTGGATGCTGATCCATAATGTGGGGAAGGACGTGGGAACAATGGTGGATCTCTGTTCACAGGGGTGTAAGGGGGGAGAGGGCATGGGGACAGCAAGGGTGATGGAATATGATGGTCATAATAACCCTAACTTTATGTATGACTGCATATATGTTGTGATTTCATACAACTTACAACTAGAGAATTGATATGTTATCCTCTATCTATGTACAATGAATCAATTTACACTGTTAACATGTAAGCCTAAATAAAACAAAACAAAATTAAAAAAATTTTAAAAATTTTAAAAAAGGAAAAAAATAAAAATTAAAAAAAAAAAGATTTCTGATTGGATAGTGTTTCCCAAATGTGATTAAAAACAATAGGATGACTTAAAAAGACAAAGCAGGTGGGTAACTATAGATAACTATGTGAACTCTGGAACCACTTTGCCTGGCTCCAATCCTTACTCCGGTGCTTACTAACCGTGGTTTGGAAAAGTTCACTTAACTTCTCCCTGTAATATATAAATAGGGAAAATATCAAAACCTACCTGCTAGAGCTTTTATGAGAATTAAATGGGTTGACTCATTTTAAAAATCTAAAATAATTACTGACATTAGCAACAAATATCTAGTAGCCAATATATGTATATAATTGATTTCTCATTATTCATGCATTCCATATTTGCAAATGTACATGTTCACTAAAATGTATTTACAACCCCAAAATTAATACCCCTGGGCTTCTGTAGTGATTCATAGCATACATAGAACAATGAAAATTTTGAATTGCTGGATGCACACATTACCTGTTGAGTTGAACAAAGTTATACTTTGCCTTCATTTCTCAGTTCTCATACTAAAAATAAGCATCCATTTCTCAGTATATTTAATTTTCAATTTAAAAAATTTTTTTAAATGATTTTACCATCTAAAATGTTCTCCAAAGTTAGTGCTGAAGAGCTGTCTTGTGCCTCAATGAGAAAATACGTGCAAGGTAACTTTCTTCAGGCATGAGTCATAGTTCTATTGGCCATGAGTTCAAAGTTAATAGATCAACAATTTCTATTGAATAAGGGGTCTTTAAACAGAAACATACATAAAAAAATAATAATACTATTGAAGCAACATCTATTCCTATATACATAAAACATGTTACTATTTTACAATAATTATATATATTCACCTTTCATGATAATTACAAGCTTTATTGTCCTTTACAGAGACAAAAACATGTTTAGAGACTATTAACTAATCATCAGTAAAGTGATCAACTTCGAGTGAAAATAAAATTTGAAATAATGCAGACAATGCCTCCTATTCTAAAGACTTACCCTCTTTTCGCTATATAGAAGATAGAGTATGGATATTATATGCAGTGAAATCTTGTGTCATATTCCATAGCGAATCCCTGGCATTCTGTGATATTTTAACCATATAACAGCAATGAGAGTTCGGATACCTAATAACATCAGTGTCAATAGCTGCCTGTGAATATTCATTGGATCTCTGTAATAGTTCAGGAAACCTGGATTTAAAATTGCTTATAGTAAAGTTTTATGACTATCTCATATAGAGGAGTACAAAATTAACTGGAAAAAAAAAAGAAGAAAAACAACCAAAATCCTAGCTGGGCATGGTGTCACATGCCTGTAATCCCAGCAGATCAGGAGGCTAGGCAGAAGGGTCACCAGGTCAAAGTCAGCCTCAGCAATTTAGCAAGGCTCTAAGCAACTTACAAGACCCTGTCTCAAAATAATAAAGAGCTGGGGTCTCAGTGGTTAAGTATCCCTGGGTTCAATCCCAGGTATTAAAAAAAAAAAAAAATCCTAGAATTTTCCTCCTTCCAATGCACTGTCATAAAGAAACTGGTTCATGCTGCTAAGAGATATTTTCCTTTTGGGCATTATTCAAATCTTTTAGGAAAACATTTCATCTGGTTTTAAATCATAAATTAACCTTAACTGTAGGAATATTTCTACTTGTATAACATGCAAATGCCCACTTTTTCTCATCCTAGCATTAAGACATGGAGATGAGCACTGCCTGTCTTCCAAGCTCATCTTTCTCACTCTCTCTTGTGTGTTCTGTGTTTTAGTTTTGACAAAACTCTCTCTATGTATTAAAATGTTTTCTGTCCTGCACCTCCCTTCCTTATTAGCTCCTTATTCTTCATTCTGAGACTCTTTTCTCCTTAGTGAACTCTTTCCTGTCATCCTTTGAAAGCAGTTATTCCCATATTCCATTTTATCGGTGCTTTTAAATATATCTTTTTTATGCTTATAACTCTGCATCCCACTTTAACATGTTTGTCTTTTTCACTACTTATGAGCTCTTTGAAAGAATAAAAAATACTTTATTTATCACAGTATAGCCTACTACATTGCCTAAGAATTGTTCAGGATATTCTGTTAAATGTACCAATGTACAACTATTCGGGCTGATGTCACTACCACATGCACTAGAGTGGATGACTTCTATATACACATCTGACAATCTGGGCATCTTAAAAAATATTTACTTGTCATTCATCTCAGTTCAGTATAAAAAGATGACAGAAGATGAATAAGGGAGCCAAGCAGCTAAATTTGTTCTGAGAGAGTAAGAGATAACAGCATAGAGAAAGCTCCAGAGATCTTTGCAGAGGGGAGGGTATTACCTTCAAGGCTTTGCTTGTATACTAATCAGATTTGCATGAGGTAAGAGTAGATGTTGAGAAGAATGACCAGACAGCAGTAGACTGAATAGTTTTGATAACTTGTGCAGGACTGGGAATATTTTATATTCTCATCCAGCCACAGAGACCTCATTACTTAGTGCCCTGAGTAGATTCTTTAAAAATATAACACTTCAGTGTTAGTAAACAGCAATATGCATAAATGTACTAGAATAAGTCTGACACTCTTCAAATAACCAAGTAAAGTCCAGGCCCAAGTGATGGAAACATAAAAATATCCAACATTCACTCTAAGGACAATAAACGAAAACAGCAGAGCTAAGTGCAGGTGAGAGGCTCAGTAAATGTTGTAAAATACAATTTCTTGTGTTTTCTAGGTGAAAGGTTCAATAAATGTAAATTGCAGTTTCTTATGTTTCCAAGTAACGGTAACTCCTGGGTTCATTCCCCAATACTGATAAATAAATAAATAACAAATGAAATTAGAAAATACAAAATACAACATCAAATAAAAATAAATAGATTTAAACAACTATATTAGACATCAAATTAAATTTAAACAGAATAAAATTTCCAAGAAATCTACTAAGATTATTCAATTATATAAATAAAACAGCAAAAAAGTATATGGTAAGGAAAAAGCTATGACTATCATTATTTTTTGACACAATTCCATGTAACTCCAATTAACTTTTATCAACATAATTCGGCTATTGTAAGCAAATGTTTGCAGATATTGAAGTTGATATAGATAATTCATCATCATGGTTGGATTTTTCTAATATATCTCAAGGATGGTAGGACAGATAGTATTTAATTAATAGCAAAGTACATTGTAACAACAAAAGTAACCCATTTGACCTACCTAGTTGATATTTATATAACTGTCCACTAAACAAGTCTAAATTACATATTTTTAAGTGAACAAGAACCATGCTCAAAAAGTCACCATATTTGTTTTTAAAACTATTCCTCAATAAATTTTAAATTTAAATTTCACAAAGTAGTTTCTCCGAGTACAATAAAACTGGAAAACTAATACAATATAACAAGAATTTTCCCCCAAGTTTGCTAATTAGGCTACAAATTTCTAAATAACTCAAAGGTCAAAGAAGTAATTCCAGTGAAAATATTGGGAACAAAATAACAATGGAAACATACCAAAACCTTCTGGAATGGAAATTGGGTTTTGGAAAGGCAGTACAAGACAAATAGAGCCAATCTCTCCTGTTGATTACAGCAAAGAACTCTAGTGTAGGGAGGAAACACAGTCAACTGCATGAGGATTCAGAAAAATAAACAAAAGCAGCAGACTGTGGAAATAAATCAACACTTGGAAAGGTTAAAAAACTCAGAAATATTAGCTATCTGGAGAAAAGTTTTCAGACAAATGTATGAAGAAAGGCACTGAAAATAATAGTTATTGAGAATATATGCAAGATTATGCATGATGATTTATATCACAAATTTATACAGTTAAAAAAAATTCATAACACACTCATATGTGGTTTTGATACATTTAAATACATATGAGAATGATAACATGAAAATGGGTAGAAAGAGTTAAATGGAAGCTTTCTACATTGTATTTAAAGTTAATCACTATTAATTTTTAATAAGTTGTGAAAAAAATATATATTGAACAATATTCTTCAGAGAAATTGTTAAACATATTATGCAAAATGTATAGATAAAATGACCATGAGATTTACTAAATATTTATTAGAATGGCCAAAATTCAGGATATACATGACATCAAATATTGTCAAGGATGTGAAATAATAGGAATTCTCATTCATTGCTGGTGGAAGTGGAAAATGGTACAACCACTTTAGAATGCAGTTTGGCAGCTTCTTACAAAACTAAACTTATTCTCACCATACAATCCAGGTATCATGCTCCTTTATATTTACTCGAAGGAACTGAAAATTTATGTCTACACAAAACAACACAAAGATCTTTGCAGTAGATTTTTGTTTGTTTTGTTTTCATATTTGCCAAACTTTTGAATACCAATATGTTCTTTACTAAATATGTTAGTCAATTTTGTTGCTTTGAACAAAATATCTAACAATAACAACTTAGTGAAGGAAAAGTTTATTTGGAGCTTACAGGTTTAGAGTTCTCAGTCCACAGATGGCTGACTACATCATGCTGGGCCCAAGGTGAGACAGCACATCATGATGGAAGGACCCAGTAGGGGATAGCTGCTAAACTCATAGCCATTTCAAGAAGCAGAAAGAGAAGGAAGGGGATGCAGGGAAGCATAATCCTTCCAGGGCATGTTCTCTGTGACATACCTCCTTCATCCATGTCCCACGGGCCTTTAGCCACTAACCTGTCAAGCTAGGTCACAGCTCTCACAATCTGATCATCCCACCTCTGAATACTCCTGCATTAAAATAGGAACTTTGGGGTGACAGCTCATATCCAAACCATAAAATTTAGTCAATGAATACATCCAATACAGTGGGATATTAGTCAAGGCTAAAAATAAACGAGCTATTAAGCCATGAAAAATCATGGAGGAAGTTTAAGAAGTCAATCTAAAATGGCTACATTATATATCACTGCATATGACATTATGGAAAAGGCAAAAAGGTAAAGAAAACAGATCTGTGCAGTTGTTGCAGAGTATTTTGAGAGAAGTGAAATACTCTGCATGATACTTCAATGTGCATACATATTATTATATATTTGTCCAAATCCATGGAAAATATAACACCTAGAGTAAACCCAAAATAAATTATGGACTATGGATATAGTAAAGTAATATGTTGATACAGTCATTGGTTGTAACAATTGTATCACTCTGGTAAAAGATGTTGATAATAGGGGAGGTTACTGCATGTTTGTAAGCAAGAGTATATGAGAAATCTATGAACTTATAATTTTGCTGTGAGCCTAAAACTACTCTAAAAAAGTCTTAAAAGACATCTAAAAAGGCAATACATAAATTAAACTGAAACCTAAAATACGAATGATTCAAAAGAGGTAATGAAAGTGAACATACACAAAAATAGACATGTAAAGAAAATGAATCTAATACCAATTATTACATTGAATGCTGTCTAAAAACTCCAATTCAAATGAAGAGATTTTCAAAGTTAACTATAAAACATAAAAAAGCAAGTTTTTGTTTCCTAAAAGAAATAAAATTCAGTACCGGGCACAATGTCACACTCCTGTAATCCCAGCAGCTCGGGAGGGTGGATCGCAAGTTTAAAGCCAGCTTCATTTTTTTTTTTTTTTTTTTTTTTTTTAATTTTAATTTTTATTTATTTTTCTCAAAAGTTGCATTTAAATATATGTTATCAAACATAACAGAAAAAAACAAATTTTCAGAAGAAGCCAGCTTCAGCAAAATTGAGGTACTAAGCAACTCAGCGAGACCCTGTCTCTAAACAAAATACAACATAGGGCTGGGGATGTGGCTCAGTGGTTGAGTAACCCTGACTTCAATCTCCAGTAACCCTGCCAGAAAAGGAAATAAAGAAATAAAATTCAAATAAAATACAACAGTTTGAAAGGAAATAAACAAAACATTAAAAATTTTGTGATGAATAGAATATAAAAAGTTGAATTGTTATATTAACATTAGATAATATGAGCTTCAAAGCAAAAACCATTACTAGAGGTAAAGGATCATTTCAAAAATGGATCATATCATTAGGAACTATAGTAATTATAATACAACTTCTTATTAATGATAGAAATTAAAAATGTATGAAGAAAATTTTACAAAATTAAAGAATGAAGTCAATAATTCCATGAGCATAGCAATAAATTTTAATGATTTTTCTCATTAATTGATAAAAATGATCATAAAAATGATAAATCCAAAGCACAATAATATATGCTTGATTTACTTTATATTTCTAAAATTCTTCTCTCAACCATAACAGACCAAATATTCTTTTCAAGTAAACATGAAAAATTCAATCAAATATATCATATCTTGGTCATAGAAAAACTCACCATGAATTTTAAAGGATTGAGAACACAGAACACATTTATCAAATGTGTTCCCAAGTGTGTTCTCTGAACATGTGGAAATTAAAAATGAAATTAATAAAATTATCCAGGAAAACTACAAGTTTAGAAATTAGGCAGTGTCTCCTGAGATGCTTTGATGTAAATAACAAGGCTGCTCTGTTGGAAATACATTGGAGTACAGTGATAATAAGAAATACAACAGTCCAGGTAACAGAATTTGGGTGGTTGCAGTGGAAGTAGAGAGTAATGGACAGATGTGAAAAGGGTTTTAAAGGTAAGAATGCCAGATCTGCTTATGACCTAGAGTTGAGGGTCAAAGTAAAGGAAGAATTAAAAACAACCCTGAAGCTCTGATTTGAACAACTAAATGGGTAGTGGTGCAATACATTGGGATATATAAAGTAGAACAAAATATGGTTCAATTTTATACATACTGTATTTAAGACATTTTTGAGTCTTGCCAGTGATGAAAGAAAGAAATGTCTGAGGTTGTTGCCCAGTATTTTGGGAATGGTCAGTGCAGAACAATACATTGATTAGCTCACTAGTGAGAAGAAGCAGAGAAGATATTGGACTTGTCTGAAAAATATACTTATTGTTTTCCATGCACTATGCTCTATTCACAAAGGCTTTCTTTCCATTAAGCAAGAACATTCTGATTCTTCTGTCGATGCAAGTTTACAATCCTGTTTACATGCTATTGTCCTTCTTGGAGACAATCTCCCATACTCTTCATTTAACTAATTTCTTCCCATATTTCTCACCTTAATTTAAATGTCATCACTTGGGAAAATAATCCCCAATCTCAACTGAATTAGCCCATATTTTAATTGTAGGAATTACTATTTTCATTGCATATGCAATTTATAAATTTTATATAATGTCTGGAATATGTCAAATGGAAATATACTTTAAAGGCCTATAAAAACAAACTTTTAGTTAATTATTTATATGCAAACATTATATTTTCTCCCATCTCTAATAAATTTTTCCAACATAATTTAGCATTTCCACTTTGAAAATTCTAACATAGCAAAGAACTGTGCTTTAAATCTGACATTCAATTTGGGCCAAAAATGTGATCTTTAAAGGTGAAATTTTCTCCTTGTTATGTATTCTTAATTATTTCACTGCAAACCATTTAAAATAGTAGTGTAACAATTGTAGGGAACCATAGAAACCTTCTAAGTTCACTTATACTTGGAATTTCTTGACCGATACTTTGAAAGCTAGTAATTTGTTCCTCTATAATGAAAATGAAAGGTGAGAGGAGTTATCTGAAATAATTTCTGGGACATTATTTTAAAAAATTCACTCAGGAAATTGTGTATTATTGTTTTCTTTTATGTACTCCTTTGCCCTTTCTGAATTTTTATATTTTCAGTCAATGGTTATCTGAAAGACATAGATAAAATAGTGCTAAATAAAAGATGCTATCATTCAGATAACTTTTCCCACATTTTTCTTAACTGCATATCTACCCCTATATACCTGAAATGTGATAGTTAATTTTATTTGCCATTTTGACTGGGATGAAGAATGCCTAGATAGCTGAAACTTTGTCAGGAAATGTCATTAAGAAGGGTACTGGAAGAAATTAACATTTGGATAGATTGAAGGAAGAAGGTGGCCGTTACCAAAGCATGTGGGTGTCATCCAATTCCTTCAAAGCCTGAATGGTGGATAAGGCCAAATCTGCTTCCTGTTTAAACTGAGACATCAATCTACTTCTGCTTTGTGCCTTGATGCTTCTGATTCTTACACCTTCAGACTCAGACTAAATTATATTACTTACGTTTCTCCTATATTACTTACTTTTCTTCTATACCATTTTGCAGATGGCAGATTGTGGGATATTATGGTCTCCATAATCATGTAAGGCATTTGGCTATAAATAATCTCTCTCTCTCCTTCTCTGTGTATACACACACGTTTTGATTCTACTTCTCAGGACATTCCTGATTAATATAGAAAAGCATATATACATATATCCTTCTTTTTTTTTTTTGTAGATGGACACAATGCCTTTATTTTGTTTATTTATTATATGTGGGTGCTGAGGATCGAACCCAGTGCCTCACACATGCTTGGCAAGCGCTCTACCACTGAGCCACAACCCCAGCCCTCATATATCCTTCTATACACACACTAGCACACACACACATGCATGTCCACCTACATATACAGATCCAAGATTTTTATTCACAGCTTCTAAATACATTTTGTTTGCATACTTACATAGAAACTCAATTTTAAGAATTTGGCAGAAGCATCTTTTCTCAAATGTCAAAACACTATAAGATAATAAACTCCAAAGATATAAGACAATCATAAACAAACCTGTTACATTTGCTCTTTTACTTCTACCTAGAAGAATCACATAAATTCTTATAATAAGAATGCAAGTAATACCTGATGTTTTAGAGATATAATCAATGAAATATTAGTTACATTTAAAGGAAGAGACCTGGTTAGTCATCCTTCTTTTACAAAATGACTAAATGGCAGAAATTATGTATTTATGACAAATGCAAACACATTGGCAAAATACCATGTATATATTTAATATAGAAACCCCCAGACATTTTCTACTGCTTGGTTATGCCTCTTTTTAATAGGATTCATTTTATCCTTGGTGATACAATGCTGTTTCAGTAAGAGAGGATCACTTATCAGACAAATTAAATTCCTACTCAATTTCTTTACAATAACTCAAAAGCGTGGCCATCTTTGTGCTTTGGGATTCAGAAAGAATTTATTAGCAATTAGAAAAAATGTTTTATCTGAATATGCAACACATTCTGATGAACAGTAAAATATTTAAATTATCATAAGGTTCATTACAGCTTTAAAACACTTAAGAGTATATTTGAAATACATATTGCCTTTTTTCCACCAAGAGAAAAGAAAATTTCTGAAATTATTTAATTTTGATTTTCTTGGCTGATGATTACTGCAGTAAGCTAAAGCATAGGTGAGTGTACTGTTTGCTTATTTTTCACATGAATAAGAAAAAATATAAAATAATTGAATCATTTATTGGATATAAAGGAAAACTGGCACAGAATTATTTTATTATAGCCATTAGAGTCAAATATTTACTGACATACATAATTGAGCACCAATAATATACTAGACCTTATATTGTCTCCCAAATTAGATGTAATATAGGGAATGCAGATGAAAAGATTCTATTCTCAATAGATACCTTTCTCAAGAAGGCAGTTATATGAACATTTTTTAAAAAATTATAATTCCAAATATGTAGTTACAGAGTTCTATCTAGCTATCAATTGTTTATCTCTCTCAAGTTAATTATAATATAAATCTTGTTCTAGGTCCTTTTAACGTTGTTTTTGCTTTTAAAAGCAATTTGGAAATATGCTGAAATCAGAAGTGGTTTTGTTTTGTTTCTTCCTCTTTTCAATAATAGAACTTAGATAAAATATAAGGGTTCATATATATGGACTTACTGAAATTCAGTCCAAAAATTGGTATATCATAGATGTCATATTTGTTGATGTCATATTCTCCAAGGGTCAGTTTCTCTAAAATTTATATCTTGCTAAATTTATAGGAATAGCCTAATACTCACAGCATATTTTGGTGTGCATTTTGAAAATTATTTCTAAGGTGTTAATTTTATTTAGATTGTATAACTAAGTAACAATAGAAAGATTTAATTTTATTTATAGAGAGAGCTTCAGTTTTCAACTATGCCAAGGAAATATAAAACAGGGCAGTTGAAAATGTGTGTGTGGGTGGAGGGGGATGATAGTCTTGGTTTAAATAACACATTCTATCCCTTTAATGCCAGGAATTCATAGATTTTCATGAAAGCTATCTCTTTGTATGTTATTTGCATTTATGATCACTTCCTATGTCTTTAAGTGGTATGCATGTGTATGTATGTGTGTGTGTCTTGTCATCAGTAGCATTGGGTGGCATCATAAGAGGTCCTCATACTACCATGCTGAAATTGTCTTAACTTCTTTTAAAAAATATCAAGAATCTTAAAACAATAGTATTACTACAAATTAGAAAGATAATCTGTTTTACTATATATTGAAGGTAAAAAAGTTTCCCTCCCTCAAAAGTTCTACCACCGGTGTCGATTTATTGATTTGTATGTTCATGAATTCAGACACTTTTTGTTTTAATAATATACTAATTTTATTTAATAATGAAGATAGAACTTGATATGCTTTTATCCTGAAAACTCATGTATTAGTGATCTAATCTAATCAGCCCATTTCTCTACAAATTGAAATGAAATATTCTTTCTTAAACTTCTCCTAGCTTCCTCTATTCCAGACCACTTATCACCAACTAAATTAGAGAATACTTTCCTTTACAGGATGTATAAAATAATTAAAGTGAGCTCTGCTTATGAAATTTGTTATAGTTACTATACATGATCATAGCAAAACAATTGAGCACTAACAATTAAAACGGTTATATCACGTAACAAAAGCGAATGCTTCAACAGGCATTTCCTTTTATGGTGGGAGAGGGATACTTAGCTAATATGACAACTGCTCTAAGATGCAATAAAGAATGATGAGAATTTTGGTCTACGTTCACCATTTTGTACATGCCAAGATCATTATGAAAAATGAAAATGCAATGTGAAAGGCTTGACTAATGTTAATCATCTGTATTGCTCAGTTGCTGGATCTGTAATAGTTAAGTGAGGACAACTTCAACTATCAGCAGAACACAATTCAAAACCGCTTTTAACTCAGATCAACTATTTATGGATGCATCTATTTCAATTGTTCAACTAAGAAATATTTAAGTAATAGTCACATTGACCAGTTAACATTCTTCTGTGGTTCACCATATGAGACTATGGCTCAGCTTGACTTTGTAAGTTGTACTCATGAATCTTGATTTCATGAAAATGTCATCAAAGGCCTATTTGAGTGCTTAGAAAACCTGTTAAATACTTTATGAAGGAGAAGGAAAGTGTGGATACATGTGGTATTGAATAGTAAAATAAAATAAGACATGATAGACCTATTCCAGTGTGTCTTGTACTATATTGCATTGCACATCTGATACCAAAAGTAAATATACAAGTACAATTAAGACAGTGAAATAGAATAAGAAGACAATGATCTTAGAACAGAGGCCTCAATGTAGTAAAAAAAACACAAAAATCTATTGATGTCCTGAAAATGATTATACCAAGTAAAAGAAACTACCACAGGGCTATTACTTTGGGAAGAATGTCAAAAACTTACAACGCATTTAATTAAAACAATACATATATGTGTAAGTTGTGAATCTTTTTTTAATATTTTTTAGTTATTAATGGATATTTTTATTTATTTATTTATGCATTGCTGAGGATCGAACCCAGGATCTCACACATGCCAGGCAAGTGCTCTACCACTGAGCCACAACTCTAGCCCCTAATTGGTGAATCTTTTGGTTGTTATCTAGGTGGACTCAACTATACATCTGTTTTAGCTGTCAAGAAGGACTGGTGCTGATGAATCTAAGATGGTTTTGGATGGAATGAATGAAGCAGCTCTCTTTGATTTCTCATCCTTTAGCAGACTAGCTTGTGATGGAGGTTCAAGGAAAAGAAAGACACTCAAAGCCTCTAGTGGCCTATATTCTGAACTGAGCCCAGCTCTTTGTTACATTTTTTTTTTTTTTACCTAAGATTACCTTTGATTACAAGATTAGTCTGAAGTCAAATTAAGAAAGAAAGTATATTTTGATGGAATAAATTGTGGAGTTATTTTACAAAGGACATGGATAGAAAGCACAGAAGAATTTCAGGTACTTCAGGAATCAATCTACTGGTTACTGCATGCAAAATTTTTCAGAAGGGAATATGATTGGCATGTCCAGGAATTATCAAGGATACCACTGAAGCTGGACCAAAGTGATCAGCAGGGAGAAAGATGTAAGTTCAAAGGGATTTCTAGAGGATGAAAGTACCTGATAATGCAGTTTGGATTCTATTACAAGTGTTATAGGAAACCATTGAATATTGAGAGTAGGTATTATTCTGATTAGATTCATATTTTTTAAAATTTATATATTTAAATTATCATTCTTGATTTTATGTGAAGAATCCATTGCAGTTACTCCAGAGTAGAAGCAGGGAAACCAATTAAGCAGCAATTACATAGCCCAGGTAAAGGACACTAGTTTGGTAGCAATGGATGATGCAAGGAGTGCTCATATTAGAAGAAATACATTGAATGTGTTTTGGGCAATGGGAATATGAGGGACAAAAATGAGCCAAAAAGCACTAATTTGTGGTTCCTACCTCTGTTTATCACCTGTTCTTTCTATACACTGCTTTGTTCACTGGCTTGCCTTTTGTTCTGATTTCCTTTTCCTGCCATTGTTGTCTAAATAGTTGCTCTGCTTTAGCCACTTACCAGTTCTTCTCATACCTTTTCAATGTTCATTTTCCCCAGAATATGTCCCACATTGTTTTCTCTTTTGCAGTTTGCCTCTTTTCCTAGATTTCTGTTCCCATTTTTCTCTCTTTTATATTCACACTAGCCATGATACCTTATCTCAGTTTCATAAAAATAAAGCCCAGGTCTATTTTCAGTCCCCATTTTTCTGTTTTAAATGCCCATCGAAGTTAATTAAACAGGAGAAATTGTGGAATCTTGTCAGGGTTCACTTTTTAAGCCATTCCTTTTTCTGCCACCACAGACTAGGTAAATCTGTCCTTACTGGGAACTTCCATGCACTCTAGTTTCTGTTTATGACTTTTACTGAAAGCCTCATCATTTGCCTGTGCAGTAAATTTCTTCTGCATAAGACTGTACGTACCATAAAGATCCCTACCACTGCCTTTCCATAAAAGAATACGTACCCACTAAACTTATGAGTAATTAAATAATCATAATAATATAGCATATAGGAGAGAATTGCTATATTATGTCACCTTAATCTATCATTCAAAAAATAAAATGTACCTTATGTTTGGATCTTTACAAAGTCTCTGAGAATATAGAGGGCTACTTTTATATCCTTTTTGAAAAACATTATTATTTTATCAGGGCACATTAGTTTAAAAATACTTTCAATCAGTGGTAATTTTGAATATTTAAATAGGTTGACTAGATAGGTTGCAGAGCTATTTTAAAAACACACAAAGCAAAAAATATTTAACATCAATTATGTCATTTGCCTGGTACTATGACCACATAATTGCAAATATTAGAAGTGGCTTTAATCAAATATTAACAGTCAAATTTAAAATGATAATAATAATAAAAAACAGTAAGCAGCTTCAATTTCTGAGAAGAATGTGGCAAATCAAAATAGACAATTTAGAAAGAAGATATACAGTGAAAATTCATATTGTAAATGTATCAAAGAATCATGAAAACAATGAGGAATTAATGAACTCAGTTTCAAAGGAAAATAACTGTTGTGACATGAGCTTTCCATTGCAGTTCTCTTTTCCCTAAGGGCATTGTCAGTTGTACCTTCAGACTGAAGAGAGAACTGGGTTGAGAAAGTGGGAAGAGGAATCATTACTATGACCAGTATCACCTACTGAATAGTTGCTATATTTGGATTCTTCCTAGAAACAGCTAGGCCATGTCAAGAGTTCTATCAGAACAGTAAAATATCCTGTAGGTCCATGGTGTCTCAAAAATGTAAAAAGAAAAAAAAAAGGCCAGGTGCAGTGGTGCACGACTGAAATCCCAGCACTTTGGGAAGCTGAGACAGGAGAATCATGAGTTCAAAGCCAGCCTCAGCAATGGTGAGTGGCTAAGCAACTCAGTGAGACTCTGTCTCTAAATTGAAAAAAAAATAGGGCTGGGGATGTAGCTCAGTGTTCGAGTACCTCTGAGTTCAATCCCGGGTACCAAAAACAAAAAAGTCAAAAAAAGAACTTATTTTGTAATGGAATTGAGGAACATTAAAAAACATGCAGAAAAAAAAATCCTAATTATTTTTGAAGGAATAAAAACCTGTCTGCAGAATGTAATTTCCCCATGAAAGAAACTGCAAGCCAAAGTATCTTCTCATCATATCAAGTTCTGCTGTGTGGAAAAGTGTGACATGTTTAAAATGAAAATGTTCTTACTCTCTACTGTGTGTCTACTCTGAATTTTTGCTTAATCAAGAGTACTGAAACCTCTGAGCTTACTGATTATGGTGTCTCATTCTCTCCCACTGCCAGTCATGAAAGCCTGGAGGAGCTGAATGTTTCTTCAAATGCAAACATAGCATGCAAGGAAAGTGAGAATCAAGGACATATTATGCACACAAACAATAAATAAAACAAATAAATTCTAAGACTGACCCCAAAGAAATAGATGTCTATAAATTACCTGAGAATCAATTCAGTGTGATGTTCTTAAATAATTCCAATGATTTATGTTGGGCTCGGTGGGGCACACCTATAGTTCCAGCAGCTCAGGAGGCTGAGACAGGAGGATTCAGAGTTCAAAGCCAGCCTCAGCCAAAGTGAGGCACTAAGCATCTCAGTGAGAGACCCTGTCTCTCAATAAAATACAACAGAGGGCTGAGGATGTGGCTCTGTGGTTTAGTACTCCTGAGTTCAATCCTTGGTAACCCGCCTCTCCCTGCAAAAAAAAAAAAAAAAATTCTAGTGATTTATTAGAAAACACGGACTACTAAATGATATCAAAAAAACAATGGAGAAAAGTTTTACAAAGACACAGAAATCATTGATTAGAGAAAAAGAATCAAACATAGAGCTTAGAAATACAGTGTCTCAACAGAAATAGCAAACAGTTTCAGTGTTCTCATGGACAGGTCAAATGTTAGGTCACAAATTTAGTCTCAACAAATTTAAGAAGATTGAAAACATCAATTATCTTTTTCATACAATAAGAAATCAGCAACAGGAATTAATCTCTAAAATTCACAAGTAGGAAACACATTCCTGAACATAGATATAGGAAGAGAAATCAGAAAATGTGAAACAAGTGAAAATGGAAACACAAATTATCAAAACTTACAGGATGCATCAATAGAAAATATGACAATATATTTAGAAATGAAAAGCATTGAGAAAAATATCAAATAAACAACCTATATTTATACCTTAAGAAAGTAGAAAAAAGAAAAAGAAGACCAAAGTTATCAGAAAGAAAGTAGTAACAAAAATCAGGGCAGAAATAAATGAAATAGAAATAAGAAAAATAACAAATGATAAATAAAATTGAGAGTTTAATATGAAGATTTGTTTGTTTGAAATTATAAAATTAATGGGATGAGGAAAAAAAAGATTCCAAATTTAAACATTGAAAGAGGAAATGTTACACAATTTTTTTTTGATAACACAAAAATTCAAAGAAGTGTAAGATATTACTACAAAGGATTGTATACTAACACATTGTATAAGAAGAAATGGGAAATTCATAGAAACAATAGACCAGGGCCTTGAGTTAATATTTTTCCAAAGAAGACATTCCAATGAATACGGTTAAATGTATTCAAAGACTAATAATCCAGGAAATACAAATGAAAACTGCAATCAGATATCATTGATGGCACATCTCTTATGCTGATCATCAGAAAGCCAAAGAAAACAGGTTTTAGTTAGGATGAGAACAAAAAGGAATGTTTATACAGTATGATGAGAATATAGTCAGCACATCTATTATAGAAAAAAGTATGAAGGTTCCTCAAAAAATAAAAAATAGAACTACCATTGGGATTCAGTAATTCTAAGCTTGAGTATATATCTACATCAAATCAAATCAATACATTTAAAAAGTATCTGAACTCTCGGGTATGTTGAAGCATTACTAAAAATAGAGAGTTATGAAACCTACCTGTGTCCACAGATGAATGACTAGATACAGAAAATTTACATAAATAAATGTTTAAATACATATAGACACATGCACACATACATATCCAAACACACATACACACACACTTATCTGTAATATTCTTCTGTAATAATGAAGGAATTGTCACTATTTTCTTTTCTTTCCTTTTTCTTTTGTTTTCTTTTTTCTTTTTTTCTTTTCTTTTCTTTTTTTTTATTTTTGGTAACAGGGATTGCACTCAGGGGCACTCAACCACTGAGCCACATCCTCAGCCCTTTTTTGTATTTTATTTAGAGACAGGGTTTCACTGAGTTGCTTAGTGCCTTCCTTTTGGTGAGGCTGGCTTTGAACTTGCAATCTTCCTGCCTCAGCCTCCCAAGCCTCTGGGATTAGAGAAGTGCGCCACCATGTCTGGCTTTTTTATATTATTTTAAATGTCATTGTTTTGTTATTTTCTTAATAACATGCCACCATATCCTGCACTATTCAATAACAGAGGACATTACACTCAGTGAAATAAGTCAGATACAGAAATACAAATTCTGTATGAGATCATTTATATGTAGAATCTAAAAAAACTCAAACCCATATAAACAGAGTAGGAAGATGGTTATCAGGAATTGAGGTTGGGGGAACTGGAACCATAACATCAATGGTTACAAAATGTCAGTTATAAAAGGAATAAACTCTAAGCTAGATCTCCAATGTGCAACATGGTAGGCTACAATAGTTAATAACAATGCACTGCACACTTGAAATTTGCTAAAGGTGTAGATCTTATGTAGTCTTATCATAAAAAATG
This sequence comes from Geosciurus inauris, assembly GCA_004024805.1. Lineage (NCBI taxonomy): Eukaryota > Metazoa > Chordata > Mammalia > Rodentia > Sciuridae > Geosciurus > Geosciurus inauris. The sequence continues at coordinate 109,005 of PVHX01003495.1, forward strand.
TAACTGAGGTAATAGGATAGGTTAATTGGCTTGATTATTGAAATTGTTTTACAATGTAAGTATATCAAACCATCAAGTTATTCATCTTAGATATCATTTTGTTTTTCAATTATATCTCAATAAAGCTGGAGGGAAAAATATTTGCTTTCATAAAAAATACATTAATTAATAAAGAAAATAAGTATAGTCAATTTAAAATAGCAACCACACAAGAATATACTCAGCATTAATTAAATCTCTGTGAAAAAATAGTACAAATATGCTGAATAATATAAAAAAGGTCTTAACAAATATTTTAACTTGTTTCCAGGGATATTTTCAATTCTGTGACTACTACATACTGTTAAGTCTTAAATTATGCCCAAATTAATCACCAAGTACAATATTATTCAATCAAAATTCATACAGAGTATTACATTTTTAGCTTACCAAGTTAATCCCCAAATTTCAAATGTAACTTGCCAAGTCAATCCTTAAATTTATATGGGAAACTACATATGCAAATAAACAGAACAATTAAAAAATAAGAAAGATTATTGTAGTGGTTTTTCAATGAAAATACTAAAGCATCTATTAAATTATGGTAATAAATCAAAATGTATGAACAGAATAAAAGTAATATATTGTAAAGATCATATACAGTTCAAAGATAGATTCTTCCATAAATTACTTTGTGATATTTTGAGGAAAACTGAATTATCGCCATAAGTGGCTACTGTTCACTCCAAATTTAAACTCTAAATAATTATAAGAAGAGATAAAAAAAATATTTATGACCCCAGAATTGATAGAATGTGTTCCACTTGACCTTGACATGAATTCTTTTTTTATGATGATGAATATCAAAAGAATTTCCAGAAACAGAGAGTAAATTTAAAGGCATTGGAAAATATAGTATTTTATCTTTAAAAATATATAGAATGATAAATTGAAACCAAAGCAAAACAAAAATATATCTACCTATTTTTGATTCTAAATGTGAATTGAGTGTATTTTATAAGTTGACTGGTAAGATTTTTTTGTTTGCCTCTTTTAATTTGATCAAAATGAAATCAAGACATACAAAATGTATACCAAATTGACATAAGGCAAATGTAAGTTTTTTGTATGTTCTTTAATTATTTTAGATCAAGTTAAATTATTATCATTTTATTATTTGTTGTTGGGATGTTTTTTCAACTGTTTCTTGTATTTATTCTTTGGAAATAATTATCAAAAGAGAACATATAGAGAGGAATATTTAGGTAGTTTGAATAATGTTAATGCAAGCTTAAGGCTAATAATATTGTCATCTTCTCTTAGGAGGACTTATTTGGAAAACATTCAGTTTGAGGTTAAATATAGTTATGTGAAGGTTAATAAATAGTTTCAATCTTTTAAAGAAGAATATTGTTTAATGTTTCTCAAACTTATTTAATGCAGAAATTTATTTTAGGAAGAGCATTTTATGAAGAAAATTTTGAGAATGTGCAATTTGTTACTAATCCTAGTTATATGTTGATAGTGTAAAAACAATTAGACTCTGAAAATATAATTTATAGAAACAATCAGGGGCTTCAGGAGTTAGTTATAAAATGCAAATAACTTATTTATTCTAGAATTGGGAAAGATATCAAAATTTTATTCTTTGGATACTCTTTCACTTTTAAAGTTCTATATATTCATTCATTTTCTTATTTAAAACAAATCTTCTCAAATAACAGGCAGTATTAAATAGAAAACAAAGTAATGCAATCTCCTTTTAACAATTGAAGGCTCTTCGTTTATTAAATTAATGAACATTAATTTCAGCATTTCCAATTAACCTTCTCTATCCCCAAAGTCCCCACGAGTTCCCAGTTGTCACTATACATTAATCTTCCCTAGCTATGACTCGAATCACATTTTTGGTTATGTGCCATTCTCTGTGACAGTGATCAGTTGGAAAGGGGCAGCTCATTAAGAGGTTGAATTCCAAAGTACCACCAGATATAACAGTCATCTGTCAGGTCATCTGGCAACAATATCATATCCTTGCATCTATGAAAAGAAAAATGCAGGCATAGATACCAGCAACTCCCCTCTCCCTTGTTCTGTTCATCACATATCAAACTCTTCTTGCATATATAGAAAGTACTTTCTCCCCTTGTGTCTGAATCCTCCATCCATAAAATGAAAATAAGTATGGATAACATCATTAGGGACTGAAACTTTAATCTGAGGTAATAATTTACTTTGGAAATAAATGATAAAAGTTATTGCTTTCACAAATAGCAAAACTGGAATTTTTTTAAAAATTAATAAAATTGAATATAAAATGATTAAACATTGCATACAATATATAAACTCCTTTCATAAAAAAACTCATAAAACTCATTATTGTGATTCCTAGGATAAAATGCTATACATTAATACCTAATTATTTTTGAAATAGATGTATACAATATTCTAATTGCAGCAAAAGTACACATCAGTAAACATATGATTAATTAAGTATTATCACTGTAGTTCTTACTTCCAAAAAATAGTCTTTGAAAATTGCCATGATTGTTCACATTTCATTCAGATTATCATACTAAATAAATTCATATTACTGGTAAAATTATTCATTGCTTAATATATCTTCATTCAAAACTTTAATGAAAATAATAGATTGCTATCTTCTTTATAGGGGAAGGCCCTATTTATTGGCCAATTTTTACAGAAAAATGAAACATTATTTCAACTCTTTTGCATCTACAAAACCAATGAAGCTCTCTAGAATGAAAAACAGGGACAATGTTGTACTTTGCTGTGTAGCCTTCTACTGTGGGTGCCTGTAGTGTGCCAAGAAATTTTTATACTGCTTTGCAATGTTTAAGTGGCTTCCTAAAAATATTTTAGTGCCTACCATTATAATTATTAAGTCAGAAAATCATTGTTTCCACTAACTTTCCAAGGAAAGTGAAAATGATGACTTTGCCTATTTTAAGAAGCTTATTCACTCATATTCATTTAATACTTAAAAATATTTAAGGACAGGGAAATCTGTGGCACCTACAAATTAATTACTAAACACTATATATTCAATATTTCATAAAGATGGATTTTATGAATTGGATTATTTTAAGAATCTAAGAAAATGATATGAACTTTTAGTTTAAAACAATCAGTTCTATTGAGATTCACAAGATATATTGAAAAGATGTTAAGTAGTATATATGGCAATGAAGTGTATACAAATGTTAAAATCCTTGATGAATAATTTGACATTAGTATAAAATAGACATCTAAACAGAGCAGCATGTTCCTTTTTTTTCTATTTTATACTTAAAAGAACATCTGAGCCAACAAATCAAACATATAAATTATCTCAATTTGGGCAAGCTGTATTCAAATGTGTGAATATCCCATTTACAAAGAAGGAATGGACATCAGATTATCTTTAGCAACTGAAAACCACAGACTATGAGATCTGATTAAAATATGCACTGTTTTACTTTCAAATTGTGTCACTGTAAGTTTCTTAATTTCTCTGAAGCTTTAGTTTTCTTATTTTTACAATGCTGTACCAGTGTGACTGATGAAAGTCCATGATTCCTTTAAAGCTTTTAGCATGGTTCTTAGAGCAGACAACAATGTTTGAAGAAGGCATGAACTTTGTAGCTACATTTCTTCCTTTGATTCAGTCTCTACCCTTATTAACTCTGTGATTTGTAGCGTGTTCCTCATTGTGCATCAATTTCCTTATTTGTACAATGGTGAGAATATTCATACATTTCACATAGGGTGATTGATTCCAAAAATGGAATTTTAATGTATGTATAGCATTTATAATTGTGGTTAGCATATGGCAAGAAATATGTGTGTATTATTTTTATTACTAGTAGTTGTATTCCAACACAAGTCGGAGGTGATGGTCATTTTTTACAATCCCTGTAGATATGAATGAATATCAAATAACAATAAGAACTAAATTCTTATTGTTTGTTTCAATTTTTTGTTTGTTTGTTTTCAGGAATATGGCAGTGCACCAATTGCTAAAATAAAAATAATTTAAAGGGCTCTGAATGAAAGAGACAGAGAGAATGAGAGAGGGGAAGAGAAATTAAATTATCCTAGGTTTGTCCAGACTTTCTAAAGCTTTCTGTTCATTGTTAAATTAAAAACTGACTACTGTTTTTTGTAGTATAGGTCTTTCATCAGTTTTTTTTTTTTTTTTTGGTACTGGGGATTGAACTCAGGGGCACTTGACCACTGAGCCACATCCCCAGCCCTATTTTCTGTTTTATGTAGAGAAAGGGTCTCACTGAGTTGCTTAGCACCTCGCCATTGCTGAGGCTGGCTTTGAACTCGAGATTCTCCTGTCTCAGCCTCCCAAAGTGCTGGGATTACAGGCATGCACCATCGCTCTTTCATCAATTTTTGACTTGGAGGGAATAAACAAAGAAAAGAGACATCTGAATAATGTAGTTAATTATCTAAACTTGGTTATTGGAGCTTCATATCTGGCTATATTTATGATGAGTTTTTTGAAACTGGAAATCTTCCAGCTATAATATGTCAGAAAAAAAAGAATTGCTTTTTTTCTGTCCAGAACCCACCTTGGGACAACAATAAAAATAAGTGAACCAGTAACACAATGGCCTTTTTCCAGAAAAAAGTAAGCATCTTCTATAACTCTAAATAGAAACTGGAAAAAATTGCTGAATGTGATAAAAACCGAACAGAAGGGAGATATTTAGAAAAGATGATGGCAGTGCAGACCTCACATAAAGGCAGTTGGTCAAAAAAGGTACTAAAGAGAGTCACAGGCTGATCATGTATACTCCTCCTGTTTGTTTTGAAAGCAGAGTTAAACAAAGAACCATGAAGACATACACCTTGATGGCTAATAATGAGCAGGTAAGTAGCTGCTGAAGAGAGGGCTTCTGAATCAGTACACCCTGAAGAAAACGAGGTATTCAAAGATATTGTCACTGGAGCATTGCTTATAAAGAAATAAACTAGAAACACCAAAACCTTCTTTAAATTGAAATTAGGCTAATGAATTTGATACATCATATTAGCAGAATTCTACTCAGCTGTTGAAAGTGAAGAAAACAGGGAGTCTTTATAAAGGACAATGTTAAATAATGCCTTTCATAGTGTAAAATAATATGACACCCTAATTAATGGCTTAGAAATTACCAAATATGCCAATTATCATGGAAACTAAATTTAAATTTAAACTAAATTAAATTTATTAATTAAACTCAATACTGCCTCAACTCAACACTGCCAACATCAGTGAAGATGAACAAAGTGTTCAGATAGATATTAAGAGCAGGAAATTAGAGAATATGGGTTGATTTGGAAGTCTCAGACTGATAACACAACATAGGTATTTAAAGTGGGACCAAATTTTTCTTTGTAGAAACAGAGACAAGGGGCAGGGATTTCTGTAGACATCATGGGCATTAGAGGGAAATATGGAAGACAGAAAGTAAATCTCCAGACATGCAGTGTTTTAGCAAAGCATGTTGACTAGTAAATACTCTGTAGTACAAGAAAGTCCAAAATTTATTATCAATAGAAGATGAAAAATAATTTAATGCTCATAAAATTAACTGTGAACCAGAGATGGTTATATCAAGCATTCAAAAAAGCTTGTCAAAGAAAAGCCAACCTTATTCAAAGTCTGTTATTAATTTTTGTAAAAAAAATCGAATTTAAAAACAGAAATAAATGGACAGAAAAAAAAAGAACCAAAAAGTAAATTCTCCAAATATTTTAATGATGCTTGTGTGAATTGTTAACAAAATTCTCAACATGAATTAGATGCAAACAAATGTGTTAATTCACAGGAGGAGTCAGGGATTTAGGCAGTCATGAGATTGTTAATATGTCTGCCAAGGACCTAAGAATCATTTCATTCATGCAACTGATTTCAGGATGTTTCACTTCCTCAACAGGTGAGCATCTTCATAGGGCCACTCACAAAATGCAGCTTATTTCACTGAAAGAGGGAGGAAGAAAGTAAAAGGAATAAGGTAGATATCACAATTCCTTGTTATGATCTAATATTTAAAGTTGCATACTATCATTTCTACTTTATTTCTTAAAGGAAAGCCATTAAATTTAGACAATAGTCAAAAAGAGGAGGATTAGGGTCCCCTCACAAAAGGACCTTATTTACAAAACTAGTACATTACCTATTTTAAATATAAACTCCAAGCTGGTAAAGCTGAAAAAAAAAAATTGAAAGAAAACTTTAAAATAGAAATAATAGCCAAATTAAGAAAAACAGAAAGATGACTATGTAGTGATAAAAATATAGCATGGACACAGGTAGGACTTGAACTAAGAAAACTGAACTAAAAGAATGAAAACAATTAGAAACCTGATAAGATTAAAATTACATGAGTTTTTTTTTTTTATTAAAGATGTCTAAAATTATTGGGAGTCTCACTGTGCACAAATAAGCTTCATTTCTCTATGGTTAGACTCAGGCATGGGATCATAATTTTTTATGGTCAGTGTAATGTGGAGTAAAGTGACACAAGTCCTTCAAAGAAGAACTTTTAGACACATAGGTGCAGTCTGCCATGTTCCCTTTTCTCCTGCCTCTGGGCTTACATCTTTATCAGATAGGGCTCTTGAATGCCTATGAAGGCAGAATTCCTTTGATGACACATAATGACTCAGGAGTGAAATAAACTTGTCTCAAGTTCTTGAAATTTGTAAAGTTGATTATTACTGCAATTTAACCAAGATCATCCTGAACAATGCAATTTAAAGATATGGAAGAAAAAATGTTCACATGCGTGTAACTAGTGTTCTGAAGAATTAAAGAAACGAAACAATAAGAAATAAATAAAAAGAGAAAGAATGCAAGGAGCATGTGCAATAACAAAAAAACAAAGAAAATTTGATTAAATTGTAGAATGGTCATAAAATATCTTTGCAAACATAGGTAAAGAATATCCCTCATTAATACAAAGAACAATAAATGGTTTAGTTTTTAAATATTAACCGAAGAATATTTTGGAAATCCAGAACAAAATTTCAAATAATGTATTCTTTTAAAAATTTTTATTTTTTTATTTTTATTGTTTTAGTTGTCAATAGACCTTTATTTTTTTATTTATTTATATGTGGTGCTGAGAATCGAACCCAGTGCCTCATGCATGCTAGGCTAACGCTCAAACACTGAGCCACAACCCCAGTCCTCAAATAATGTTTTTAAAAAGGAAGCTAAGTTCTACTTTTCCTAGGAATTCTAATTTAGTATTGTTATTTGTTTGTTCTGTAAAAGGATGGGTTACTTTTTTTAAAATTTAATTGTTTTATTTAAATGCGTTTTAAGTCATAGTACATATATAGAGCTCAATTTTTCCATTTCTCTGGTTGCAAACCAGATACAGTCACATCATTTGTGTCTTCATATATGCACCAAGGGTAGTGATGACGATCTCAATCAATCATCATTACTATACCCATTCCCCTTTCCTTCCTCCCACCTCCCCCCTACCACATCCAGAGTTCCTCCATTTCTCCTATGTTCCCCATTCCTACCCCCCTTAAGTATCATCATCCACTAATCAGAGAGAACATTCGGCATTTGGTTTTTTGGGATTAGCTTACTTCACTTAGCATAATATTCTCCTATTCCATCCATTTGCCTGCACATGCCATAATTTTATTCTCTTTTATTGCTGAATAATATTCCATTGTGTATATGTACCACAGTTTCTTTATCCATTCATCTATTGAAGGGCATCTGGGTTGCTTCCATAGTTTTGTATTGTGAATTGTGCTGCTATAAACATTGAAGCGACTGCTTTACTGTAGTGTGCTGTTTTTAAAGCTTTAGGGTATAGGCCAAGGAGTGGGATAGCTGGATCGAATGGTGGTTCCATTCCAAGTTTTTTAAGAAATCTCCAAACTGCTTTCCAGATTGGTTGCACCAATTTGCAATCCCACCAGCAACGTTTGAGTATACCTTTTTCACCACATCCTCGCCAGCAATTATTGTTGCTGGTATTTTGGATAGCTGCCATTCTGACTGGGGTGAGATGAAATCTGAGAGTAGTTTTGATTTGCATTTCTCTAATGGCTAGAGATGATAAACATTTCTTCATATATATATTTATTGATTGTATATCTTCTTCTGAGAGGTTTCTATTCAGCTCTTTAGCCCATTTATTGATTGAGTTGTTTGTTTTTTTGGTGTTAAGTTTTTTGAGTTCTTTATATATCCTGGAGATCAGTGCTCTATCTGATGTGCGTGTGTGGTAAAAATTTGCTCCCAGAATGTAGGCTCTCTGTTCAGCTCATTGATAGTTTCTTTTGCTGAGAAGAAGCTTTTTAGTTTAAGTCCATCCCATTTATTGATTCTTGCTTTTATTTATTGTGCTATAGGAGTCTTGTTAAGGAATTTGGGGCCTAATCCAACCTGATGGAGATTTGGGCCTACTTTCTCCTCAATTAGACGCAGGGTCTCTGGTCTAATTCCTAAGTCTTTGACCCACTTTGAGTCGAGTTTTGTGCATGGTGAGAGAGAGGGGTTAAGTTTCATTTTACTGCATATGGATTTCCAGTTTTCCCAGCACCATTTGTTGAAAAGGCTATCTTTTCTCCAATGAATGTTTTTGACACCTTTGTCTAGTATGAGATAGTTGTATTTATGTGCTTCACTCTCTGTGTCTTCTATTCTGTACCATTGGTCTACATGTCTATGTTGGTGCTAGTAGATGGGTTACTTCTTGAGAGAGCAAAGTGAAAGCAATTTATTTAAGATGGGAAATATACTTCAATGCTAATGGGAAAAGTCCCATACACAGAATATTTAATTATAAAGAAATAAAGGCTATAGGAACAATGACTTTGTGGGAAGACATTTGGAATCTAGGGTACAAGTAGAACCGTTAACTGAAGGTATGGAAGTGCATGTGTCTGTAAAGCTAAATTGGAATTGTGCTAAAATCCTGTTTCTCACTGCTCCTATTTTTTTCTGTAAGAATGGAGAAAAAGTTCTTAAATAACAATGAATGCAGGAGAGCAGTTCTTGCAAGTTTTAAGATTATGAAGTGGCTACCAAAGAAAGTTGGGAAGTAAGTGGATTAGAGAAATAGAGTATAATTGCTGAATGGATTACAAAACCAACCTGAGGAAATAATGGGTCTACTTTATGTGTAGTTCATAAACAGTTTTCAAAATATAGAAATATTTTTAAAAGGAATTTGTAAAAAGCTGAATGTTAAAATATTGTTGCGTGTTCATACGATAGTGGTTGTAATTTTAGATATTCAGTAGAAGCAGTTTCTGCCAAAACCAATATAGATGATGTGCTTATAATTGGTGCCAAATTACAGGTAATTATCTATTGCAATGGATTTATCTCTGGGTTTTCAACACACTGAAGAAATCTCTAATTCTGTTTATCAAGAACCTATCATTAAAAACAACCAAACCATCAACAACAATGAAATGAATGACATAAAGTGTGTTTAATAATTCTTCAGATTAGGAAATTAATTTTTGCACTCCTCATAAATAAAACATAATGGATTAGCAGTATAATAGACAGCTTCATTTTTCATTGTAAGCACTTGAATACATTTCAAGAGTTATATCTGTGATGTTACATCAGTGAAGCATTAGCTAAATGGTTCAGTAATTTGTGTGTCATCTTTAAAAATGACTTTAAAGCAAAGTCTTGGGTTAAGGAGTCAATACAAATTAAAATTAAAATGTTAAGGACCCACATAAAGACTAGATCTCAAAAGCAAACTTTTACTACATCATTTCTCAAAATTGTAAGATACTTTTCTGAGACAACAAAATTTCACCTTGTGTGTAATTCATAAATTACTTATTCATTCATTTAGTTATATTTCATACAAATCTAAGCAAACATCTGATATTATTTCACAATAATAATATGGTTAAACATTTTAACTCTTTATTAACAAAAACATATCAGGATTTGAGGAACTTAGTAAATATAGGAAAATGTTCTTGTTTCTTATCCACAAAGTTGGGTAACTACAAGAAAGCATGTCCTGAGTTAACCTAAGAATGGATAATTAGCCCAAAGAATATTTAGTGGGCATTCAAAATGGTTGAAAATTCTATTATCTGCTCTTCGCTTCCAGTCTGCCTTGTAATTGAAGATGTAAGTAGCTCTCAAGTATAAAGTTAAGCAATATATGAATATTCTTTGAACTACAATTCAAAGTTACTCAAGAGCATTTTCTTGACTTCTCATTAAGAACCTTAAAAGTTTCATTATTGAGGGTTAAGGAAATCAAACACTACAATGTGAGAATTAAAAGGGGTCTATTAATTTAGATTTTTTTTAAAAATTTTTTTGCAGTGCTAGAATGGAACACAGGATATTGTGCATGCTAGACAAGTACTTTACTATTGACTTACACTCCTCAGCTTTCAGAGATAGTTAGTTAAATAACCATAAAGACAACTTTTAAAATCTGAATGAATGTATCTTACTTAAAGTATCATATTTATACTTTTCTTATAATTTATCAATGTTGAAGAAATTGATCAATCTCAATTTAATGGCTACTATTAATTTAATTAGAGATAAGATGCAGGTATTTATTTGGTATTGTACATTTTCTGTAAAAATATGGAATGGAATCAAAAACAACTTCTTGACCAGACACTACTTTAAGATCTTCCACCTTTGAATCTATGATATAAGTCAAATTTTGCCTCGGAATCTCAAGTTCTTTATTTAAATAAAGTTTAACATATGAAATATGTAGAATGTTCTATAGGCAGGATTATGCAGATGAGCATGTTACCTATCGTAAAACTGATTTGTGTTGGGGAAGCATTATTTTTTCTGAAAGGGTAGTCATTACAACAATCGTGAAACAGTCAAATCTTTAATAATTGTATATTATAGTGCTCTCTGGTCTATATTATAGAGCAGGTGTAAAGGTAAGAGATTAAGAAATATGCCATTCATCATCAGTATAAGCCTAAATCACTTTGAATCTTCTTGTTTCAAACTTAAATTTCTATGGGTAAATTATTTCATTCAATAGTTTTCAGAAAAATATAATTTGCATTTATTGAAATAATACTGTTTTTTATCATTTGCTTTATTAAATCTTGTGACAGTTATATATACTGTAATTTGCCTGTTTCAATTACTCTGAGACTTGTTTACATAATTTGAAAAAAACAATTACACCTCTTTTGTTCATATCTATGTGTTTTAAAGGGATATTGTAGTATATTTACATATGGGTGATTACTCCATGTAATCTTGGTACATATTTACAAAATGTATTTTTATTAAGGAAACAAGATTCTTTAAAATTGGTTGGTACTTTCAAGTTGAAAGATGTGGATGCAGAAAGCCATAGATGTAGACATATTTGTAAAAAAATGTTATTTCAGAATCTTGAGCATGTCAAAATATGTGATGGACTAATCTGATCCTAGGATAATGGTGACTGTATCTGAATCATCCAGATATCTTTAAAAATAAAGCATATGACCTATATGATGAATAAGAATTTCATATAAAACTAAAAAGAGCAGCTTTACCACCATGTGGAGGCAGAAAACACCATAACCCTCCAATTACCCACAGGTAGAATCACCTAGGTCAAAATTTAACAATGTATTCATTGTACAAATTGTTTCTGTAAGCTTGTAGGTGCAGAAAGTAGGGATAACCCTTGGAAAAGAGAAGTGATGAAGGCAAATGAGGCCCAAACAAAACCACTCAAGGAAATAGAATACCGAGTCTCAGTGTACAAACAGAAACAGGAAGCAAGGCATTTGTCAGTTTATAGCATTAAATTCAGGGAAAACTTAAAATAGGAAATAGACTACAAGGTGTAGTCTCAAGAAAATGCTACTCTGAGAGGATAAATAAATAAAGATGGAAAGTGTTCCTTGTAGATATGGTAAAACAAATTTGTTGAAAACAAATTTAGAATTGGAATGAGAAAATTAAGAATCTTGCACAAACACAAAATTCATAATACAGTCTAAACTTTGCCCCCCAATACCATTATAATACAAATTAGCTACCATGGGAGCAGAAAATCCATCTCCAAGAAAAACCCTTTCTAGTGCCTGCATTGATCTGGTAAAGGCCTTTCCATTTCAAGATAAAAAGATATCTTGTATTTATTAGGTATTAGTCTGTTATTCTGCATTACCTCATGCAAATATGGAGCGTGAGAAAAGTCTACAATTTGTAGTTAGTTGCAGGTTGTTCAAACTGGAGACCCAGGCAAACTGATAACATAGGTTCTAGCCTGAGTCCACAAGTATAAGGGCCAGGAGAACTGAAAGTATAATTTCAATCTGAGTCCAAAGTCGTAAGAACAAAGACTGCTTAGAGTATAAATTAAAGTTCAAATCTCCAAACAAAATACCAATGCCCCATCTCAAAGATAGCCAGAGGAAAACAAAATGTATCTCATTAAACTTTTTTCCTATTTCGTCTTTTAATACATTGGTTGAGACCTGCACATTTTGGGAAGGACAATCTGCTTTATTTAGTCTATTCATTTCTATGTTAATCTCATCCAGAAACTCTCACAGATACATGCAGAAATAACATTTATTTAAAATGTTATTTTCTGTTTCCATGGTGACTAATTTGTATTATGATGGTATTGGGGGTCAAGGTTTGAACTGTATTATGAATTTTGTGTTTGTGTAGGATTCTTAATTTTCTCATATCAATTTTAAATTTGTTTTCAACATTACCATATCTACAAGAAGCACTTTCCATCTTTATTTATCCTCCCAATGCCAAGTCTAGTAGACATATAAAATTAACCATCACATGTTTTCTCCTTAGGATCTACCCTTATCTTCTCTGTTTTATTCCAGAATGCTAACTAGATTTCAAACTAAACCAGATGTATACTTGCTAGGATAGAAAAATTACTCAGGGAAAGAGCTTCAAGAAATTGTTATATTATGTAAGAACATGAGCCTAGGTGTTCCCACTGGCTTGAATTTGCTCATAATTGACCAAATATCAATATCCATGGGAATGCTAACAGTCAGGGAACAATGTTCACCTAGCAGAGGCAATGGACACATGTGAACATGACTGGCAAGGTCACAACAGCAGCATAAGTGATTTGACCCACAGGCATTTATGAAAATGATAATAAAACATGGCCTCCTTAATGACAACAGAGGAGCAGCCAGAGAGTGTGTTTGACATCAATAATCAGAGGAAGGCAAGTAAGAACAAAATGACGAGAGCGATTGGCTGTAGGAAAAAGTAACATTCAGAGTGGTTGGCTGTAGGAAAAAGTAACATTCTTCACTCAGTTTCTGCAAATAGGTTACTTTTTGAACTCTGAATGGCTAATGAAATTGTAGTTTATCAGAGAACAGACAAGTACAATACATATATTATAATCATATGTTATAATTAGGTCCTCTGTAATTCTTCCAAAAGTATATTAGATCATTCACAAGCATGAATGTATGGTCCTAAACATAAATATTTAGACATTGGAAAACTCTGGGAGACTGTCTAATTTGACAATGATAACCAGAAGTATAAAATACCATCTTTCCTTAGGAGTAGGCAATACATAGAGTTCTGGCTAAAATTCAACTGGTAGTGGGTTCTTTGGGTTTTCTTACCTACCCAGTGGTAATTTTCTTATTGCTTGAGTGTACAAATTGGATCAGCACCCTAGCAGTTAAAAGTAATCTCAATATGGTCTTTGGCTAATGGGCTAAGTGCTATCACAGTGGAGAAGGCCAAGTCGAAATCATTGAAACTGCTCTATCCTTATTCTAGGTGGGTAAAATTTTTGTGAGTGTGTGTGTGTGTGTGTGTGTGTGTATAATTGCTTTCTTGAGATTAGTGAGATTAGTACCACTCTTAGGACATACAGAATGCAGGAGAACTGAGGTTCTTATAAACCCATTTAATATTGTAGAATGGCTATAAATGATAGATGACTATTTTAAGCTTTTAGTAGTCCCAACTGCAGTTGTGGCTGAGATAATATCATTCCTAGATGAAATTAAAAATTTTCAGGTATAACATGAATAATCTATGATTTGAGAAGACATTCTTTTGTATTCTAAACTTTTTAAATTTTTAATTTGCATTGACATGGAACAAACAAAACACTCATGCATAATTTTTCCTATGGCTGGATTAACTCTTCTTTTTTCTCTGCAATAACAGTGAAGAGAGCTAGACCAACTAGAAATCTGTGGAACATCATATTGATCTATTATTGGATAGCAGTGATGAGTGGACAAGATATACAAGAACTAGCTAACTCTTTGAAAGTTTTGGTGATAATGCATTTTTCTACAAAGGATGTAAGATAAATTGAATCATGTTTCATAGACTTTCTACTTTAGTAGTATTCCAGAGCATTCTGAAATATTCATTCCAGATCACAAGAATAACTGATGCATCTTGATTCTTATACCAAAAGGAAGCGAGGTGCCTGGTGATAGTCCAGATTCTGAAAGCAATACATTCCAGACATAGAAATATCACTCTGATACATATAGGTGGCATAAAAAGCTGCTGCCTTTGATTGTCAATTAGAATGGCAAAAGATTCTAAAGTAGATTGCTAACCTCTCTAATCTTTGTGATACAATATCATTATTTTTTTTCAAAATATATTATTCCTGGAAGTAACTAAAACATAAAAGAATGAGTATCAATATTTTAATTATATGCAGAAGTGAATGTACCATATAAAATACCTCAGCAAAACTTAAATGTGACCTCAACTGTCCTCCCCTGAGTCAGATCCTCAAAATCCTCCTGGTAAATCCACAGTACCTAAGGGGAAGTGATGAAGAAGACAGAATGAAAATACTCAGAGATTAAAAAATCATGTTTTGGAAAACACATTAAAATATATGTTTTAAGAAACAATGTGAGCATCTCTTCCAGGCCATGATAATGTCCATATATGTGAGCTACTTTGAAGCTTAAGCTTCACTAGTTTCATGGCAGGTCTATTTTTGCTACTATCCTTTAGTTTTAAAAAATCATCTAATGTGCTTAGAATGTTTTTATTTGTTATTTCAAAACAAGGCAAAAAGAAGCACAACTTTGAGGAATGTTCTTCTTTATAAGATCCACAAGTAATAAATTACAGTTCTCATTCTCAAATCAATACTTTAATTAACTTTAATTCGCATCTATTAGTAATGTGGTTTGAGGCAGAGAATTTACTGGTCTCCCAGAAATGTATATTACATGTTTATTAATTTAGTATTTCATTTTGCTTAGTTTGGCATACCATCAGAAGTACAAATTCATCAAATTTCAATAGGGCAAACCATTCATATAGAACAAATACCATAAACAAAATAAATTTTCAAGATAAATTAACATGCAACTAATAAAAATGTATCATGTACTCATAACCAATGCAAAGGACTATGAAACATCAAATGAATGTATGCCAACTCTTTTGAGCTCAATAAGGAAATAACTAATGAAGAAATGTAGATAAGAACCTACATAACAGAATATTACAAAGATGCTAACATAATGAATCCAGAATGAATGATAAAAGGATTCTAAAATAAAACACAATTGGTTAGTACTTTAGCTAAGTAGTCACAAAAGAGATGACTATCAGTCAATAAGAGTTCTGTATTAGAGGCAGCTCCTCTATTTTTCAGTCTAATAAATAAAAGGCAAAATTGGAAGCAAGTATTTTGCTGCATTAATTTTAGAATTAGTCTTATACAGAGAACATATAATACAAATAACCCAATATGCATAACTCTGGCCTCTGTCAACTGACATCTATAATCTTGGCTACATATCAATTATTTGGAACAATGGTGTATTAGTAGTTCAGACTATTTCACATCTCAAAAAAAAAAAAAAACAGGATAGTCTATTAAAATGTATCAGTATTTAGTAGTTATAGGACACATTTTCTTCATTATGGGCAGACTGACAAATGTATTCTACCCTACTTTAGAAAGATAGATTGACAGTGGATTGAATGATGTATTTTTGTATTTTTTCATGCCTCTGTGTATCTCTAATGAATTTGCAGGGAGAGGCTAACTTTCAAGAAAAGATTGTCGCATATAAAAAGATGATGGTCTTTATTCATGGACAATTTAAATTTTGTCTTGATATATGCTTTATTTTTGTTTTGAAACAAGAGAAACAACACTAAATTTATGTTTTCATATGTATAAAATATTTTTCTTGATTTCTTGGATTAGAGCAGTGACTTCCTAATTGATCTCTCTGCTTCTGTGTAGTCCCATTGAAAAAATGCTTCTTATCTCCATCCCTGACATCTGCACTACTTGATAAGAGTGTAGAGGGTCCCAGAACTCCAGGTTGTCTAGATAAAGGTGCCCTCTTAGCAGCCCTTCCTGTGCTCAAAGGCCATCAGGACTAATTACTTCCTAGTGAATGCCACTGAATACTCTCAGATCTACATGTAAGGACTTGATTACCGCAGTCAGAGGAATAGAGTATTGTGCACTGACTTTTCAATGTCAAATTCTTCGCCAGCAATCAGAAAAGCAAGTTGTTGCACTTAACCTTTGCCCTCATCATAGAAACAGCCCATCTTCAATGACTGACCTAGGGGCTACACAGGCTCAGCCCCATTACTTGTCTATTTATATTCAGGGGACCCTTCCATTCCCAAGGCCTTATAATTGCTTGATATCTCTGTTGCACTGGATTACAGGTCAACTTTTGGACCTTACAGGTCAACCTTACACCCTCTGGATTCCTCTCCCTCTTTATAATATCCCAATAGCACTTATACACAAAATTCCTGCAAGGAAATCTCTATTTCCTAAGGAACATGATCTAAGGCTGTCAGTATTGTATATAGCTTTATTGAGCTGCTTCTCAAAATGAGATTTTGAATTAGAATAATCTGTGGCCAGATGCAAATGAGTATTGTATCCCTAATCAGTTTAGTAATGATCTCCTTCCACTCTGTGGAGATGCAATAGTAGAATATCCTTAAGTGGTGAATTATGTAAATTGATTTCTCTTCAGTGTCATATACTGCATCATCACTAAAAAGGTGAGTACAGGACAATATTTTGATAGGAATAAAGGAGATAACAGCATATGATTATTGTTCTGTTTTTATTAATCACTGTCGTTAATCTCTTATGTACCTAATTTATAAATTAAACTGTATCCTAAGTGTGTATGTATAGGGTGAAAACAGTATTATAGGGCTCTGTATATTCTGTGATTTCAAGCATCTACTGGGGGCTGGAAATATATAGTCCTGTGGATAAAGGGGGAGAGATAATATACCTTATGGAATATTTACATTATCTTGATTTGTTTAACACAAAATCAATACTTACATAAATTAATTATTCCTTATTACATAAAAAAAGAACAAATTAAAGACCCAAAGTAACCAAACCTAGCTTGTGATTAGTAACTATTCTGTGTTCAGTTCAAAAGTAACCAATGTTAACCATAAAATGTTGAAAACAAAAGATGGCCTTTCCAAACATTTTCCACATTCCAAACAAATGTGGCAAATGTAGAAAACTGAAGCAACAGTTGCCATGGCTACCATGCACTCTTGCAAGCCAACTATGTCTTTAATACTTTAAAAGTTCCAGTAGCCAGGGAGGAATCAACACTTCAGTTGTGCCACTACATTCCTGTTGCAATTAAAGATGCTCACACATTTCCCAAAGACACATTCTTCCTTTGCCTTTTCTCTGGAATTTGAAACTATAAAATAACAGGCTTAGAACCCAGCACCCCTCTCTCCCAAGTAGGCAGCAGCTGAAATCTGCAAGAGAGATTTCTCCCATTCTGTAAGGGCAGCATACTGGTCATCCATGGCATTTCTGACTTCGTTTCCAAAGCAACCAGAAACAGATTTTTCATTCTCAGCTATTTAATTTCATAGTGTAGCAAGTATATCTTAAAATTATAAATATAAAAAAGAGAAAAGAAATATAAATGCTATAAATTTATTTCATTTTTCTGTTGTACCTTCCTAAGGGAGTATAACTAACACATTAGTATATCTCTGCAATTTTTGTTCAGAAATTTTCAAATGAAGTAAATATTTGGCATTATCTATATAACCAATTAAACATGAGGTTATTTATGAATGTATATATACTTCACTTTGATGATGGACCACATACATAGTTTCAAGGTATTTTTAAGTGCATGATAGTAGAAATTATGGCTATTAATTTTACTAGTTCACACTAGGGAGAAAATACAGCAATACAGTAGTATATCCATCATATTTTAGGTATTAAATCTGTAACCCATTTGGCATCACAAGTGAGTGATAAGTATATTAGTAGGGAAAAAAAAAAACTCTAGGTTTTCCTAGATGTCTTTTATAAAGTCAAATCAGTTGTTCTCTTTTCCTAGTTTCCTTAATTTTTTATTACTCTAAAATGGATGATGAACATGACTAAATGATTCTACATCAGCTTAGATTCTATCTATGTATCTATTTGTCTATCTATCCATCCATTCATTTTTTAGATTTGGTGACAGTATTTAGTTTGATATCTTAATGCTACATCAATTTCTTACCTGCTATGATCTTGTACTTGCAATAAAAATTCTTGCTTTTGAATAATTATCATTTCTATCATACTACCATTATTGGGTTACATTTGCTACAGTTTGGTACCAATTTTGTAGCTGTGTTTTTAAAGAATAGTAATCAGTCATTTTTCATTTTAAAGAAAATGAATTATCTAGAGTGTTCATCAAAGTGATGTTGACCTTACAGAATGTAGTGTGCGGCATTATATTCCACAAACTCTAAGGTTTGCCACTTAATATCTAGTCTTTTTTTTTTTTTTTGAGTGAAGAGGAGGGTATTTGCTTTTACATTTTGTTTTGCTCTATGTGTTGTTGTTCTTCAGGTGGAAACTTATCTGTAATATAAACAGGTGTGCTATAAGTTTTTATTTTAGTCAAAATTCAAAAATGCTTACATGTTTTATTTATATGTTCATTCAGTTTACAGTCTATTTTAATTTTCCTTTTGAGTTTTTCTTTTCTTTTCTGACTTATTTAGAAATGTGTTATTTAGTTGTGAAATATTTGGAAATGATTTATGTATACACACACATACACACACACACACATATATACTTATACCATAAGTATACATATATAACATTTGCCAAAATGTTCTGTGCCATAAGAAATGTATACATACACATACACACACGCATACACATGGACACACACATGCATGAAAATGTCATAGTTGCTAGGTGAGGTATTTTCTAAATGTTATTTAAACTAGACTGATAATGGTTTTCAAGTTTTCTGTATACTTATCTAATTGAAATATTTGACTAAAATAATGGATGTCTTTTTCCCCTTCATAGCTATTTTCCTTTATATTTTTTGAAACTGGATTGTTAGGTGAACAGATACCATAAATTTGTAGGTTCTTCAAATTAATTGAGTGCTGAGTAAATTAAATGACCTTGTTTTTCTTGGTAATATTATTTAAAATATATTTTACCTGAGATTAACATAATGAATCCATTTTTCTTTTGATTTGTTATATCCTATCATAGCTTGTTTCACTTTTAAAAAAATCTTATGTCTGTTTTGTAGGTAAACTGCTTGGTTGGCAAGATAAAAATTGTTCTTGCTTCTCAATATCTAAACTGATCATCTCTCTTTTTTTAAAAACATTAAGTCATTTATATTTAGTGGGTTATTGATATAGCTAAGTTTAAATTAATAATCTTGCTATTGGTTTTCCATTTATCTCAGATATTTTTAATTTAATTTCCTTTTTTTATGAATTTTAAAAATTTAACTGAATATTTCAATTTTTTTGATTATTAGAGGAAAACATTTTCTTTCTTTAGGAGTTGTTTTAGGGTTTACAGTGCAGTCTATCAAGGGTCACTTTCTTCTGTGTCTGATTATAATGCACTATTTGGTATATTTTTAAAAATTAAAATTCTTTTTCAGATATGACATTAAATTTGTTCCTGGCGACTCTAAGTTTTACAGAAGTGAAAGATTATGATACTTTATATATATTTATACAGGTGATTTTTATATTTATTTGTGTCAGGAAACTGGAAAGCACAACAAACTCAATTTTAAATTCAATTTTAGGCTCAATTTTAAGAATTTCAGAGTTATCTTAAATTGTTATAAAGGCAAATATATCCAGTACATTTTTCTTCAGAGTTTGAAGAAATACTCAGCATTAGGATTGTGGAAAGATTGGTTTAAACTTCCTTTGTCTCCTGGTATTCAAATTTACCATCTGACCTATATTCCTAATTATGCTGAATTCTAACTCCATGTCATGTGGGACTGGAAAATTAACTGCTAATATAATTAATTAATTCTTTCTCATTCATTCTCATATTTTTAAACATGGATATATACATGATGTTATATCAGCTTTTTAATAGTTCCAATCGAGATAGATTCCCTAAACATATAATCTGTCATAAAGCCAACAGGAAAGCCTTAATAGATTTTGTAATGCTAAGGCATCTTAATTCTCATGGACTCATATAAGGAAACAAGAGACCTGTTGTGATAATTTGTTTTATTTATACCCATTCTGATTTTAGCTTCCAAACTGCCAAGAAGTTTACATCTATTTCCATAAATGGAATTGCTCTTGCCTGGTTTTAGTATCCACAACATATTCAGCTATAAAAGTTTGTATAAGGCTTTATGAGATGGGTTAATATTTTTAATTTCAGTCTGAAAATGCTCTTATATATTTCATCCATTTTTTCAGAAACTTATTCTTCATTACAATCTCTCTCATGTACATATATATGTAATGTATATATGTAGAGATTAATAAAATATATATACAGTAATGTTTATTCACTGTCTACTAGATAGCTTGCTTTGTTCTAGCACAAGGATTTCTAATTAATATGACAATTATTAAATATCAACTATTCATGATATAGTTATTTAAATCTCAAAGTATGAAACTAAGTTGCCCATTGCAGGCATATAACACTCTTAACCTCTTTCTTGCCTTTCTTCACATTTATGCTACCAGCAGATTCTAAAAATGTATAAAAATATTTGCAAAATCATCATCTATTAATGTACACTGTTCCTGAAATTCTTTTCATCATTACTGTCACTACTTAAGACTCATTTTCTGATCATCATCTTATCCTTTATACCACAATTAAAGGTCTCTTCAATCCTGATTTTCTATGGTATGGTCAGATAACTGTTAGTTTTACCATCTAAGGTATATTTCAAAACAAGTAGAAGGGAACAAAAGTCTCAGAACATAGAAATGTTTAATATTTGAGGAGATGGAAGGGCTTATTACCTTGACTTGATCACTATACATTCTATACATGTATTGAATTATGATAATGTACCCAATGGAGATGTATAAATTATATGCTTATGATAATAATAATAATAATAATAAAGAGATCCTCAAACTGTAAATTTCACCATATCACTAATCCTTCAAATTGGCTTATATAAATGATGTCACTTTGAGTTGACTTTTCACCTTCATTCATGTTCCAGCTACTCTACACATCTTAGAATTTCTCGAATTTGTCATGATTTCGCCTAAATTCCAGTCTTCCACTAAATTTTTGCTCCTTTATGTGGCACCACCTTCTTAAATTCTACTAGGGTGTTATCTTAATTCTTAAGTTTTCCCTAGAGAAAACTGATGCCTTAAACACTTAGGATGATGTTTATATCAACTTACAGTAATCCCCTTGGAATGATACCAATCACACTTTGACTTGTTACTTATTCAATGTCCATATGTTATGCTATGGTGTTTGTGACTATGTGTAGCACACCCATTCTACTTAATTGTCTATCTTCTGCACCTACAATAGTTCCTAGAATATAAAATGTACTTTATCCATGAACTAATAGAACATGGTTAGTAACATGAGTGAAGCATAGTGAAATTAATGTAATACTCAAGGGAAATATTAATTGATGTGGGGGAGTTTTAGGAAGGACTCGATAGCAAATGTGTTGTTTAATTGCATGATGGTTGTTAAAAGAATCATAGGTTATAAAAAAATAGACATGATAATTTGTGAAGAGAATTTACGCAAGTAGGGCATCAATATAACAGTTCAGTGTGGTTGATGATACAGGCTATGAAAGAAAGGAGTGAAGAGTAAATTTGACAATGAAAAGTTTCCCTCCACACTTTGGGGATTAAAATATTAAGTAATGGAAAAGAGAATATGTAGAGCCCAGCCAAAATTTGGGGCAAAAAATGCATCAAATCAGTATGAAATTAATACTATAAAAAACTAATGAAAGATAATTAAAACTTCTCATATATAGCCATACAAAAATAGTATGCAAAGATTATCCTTGCTTTCTTTTAAGAAGTAATCTATAACCAAAGTGGCAGTGCATGTCCATAGTCCCAGAGAGACTCAGAAGCTGAAGAAGGAGGATCACAAGTTTGAGACCAGCCTCAACAACTTAGTGAGGCCCTAAGCGATTTAGGGAGACTCTGTCAAAATAAAAAATTAGAAGAGCTGGGCGAGTGGCTCAATGTTAAAGCAGCCCAGGTTTCAATCATAAATATCAAAAAAAAAAAAAAAAAGAAAAAGAAAAAAAAGATAGAAATAATCTACAGGAAGTAAAACAACTTTGTATCCCGATCATTATACAGAAAATAATGATTTTTTTCTCCCAAATTCCCAAATTTCAATTAGAACATATTTCCACTAGCTAAGACCATATGTATGTAGCTTGTGAGTGTGTGTGTGTGTATGTGTGTGTTTATGTGTATGTGTGCATGTGTGCACCTGCATATTGGGGATTGAACCCAAGGGTACATCTTCAGCCCTTTTCATTTCTTATTTTAATAAGACAGGGTCTCACTAGGTTACTCAGGTTCTCATTAAGTTGCTGCTGAGGCTGGACTCAAGCTTGTGATCTTCCTGCCTCAGCCTCCCAAGTCACTGAGTCTACACATGTGCACTGTCACATCCAGATTGGAAACATCATATTAGAAAGCAGTCTAGTAAGAATTTAAGCTTCGAATATAATAATTTCATGTGAATCATAGAAATAATAAAACAATTCTTCACCATAGGAAATCTCTCCTTAGTAGTATATAAAGTGAGAAATTTCTAATTATTTGAATTGATAATTATCATCTAACATCATTTTATAGAACAATTCAAAAAAGGTAGCTACCATAATGATGTAAGTTCCTCTTGGACAAGCAGTGTTTGGGAAAACCATTATATTAATTAACTTAATAATGGTTTAGAGATGCTGGAGCCTAAGGCAGGAGGGCTGTATTGCAAATACTGTGGAGGCAGCAGTCTTCATTTCAACAAAAGCATTGACAGCAGGTAGGACACGAAGGATTGTGTTCTCCAAAAACTTGAGTGAGATAAAGTAAAACACTTGGGATCCATCATTCAATCTGAACTTTATTTGATGTATCTAAATTGTGATCCTTAAAAAGTGACTTACATGACAGCTCCTCTATAGGTTCAGAATTTTTCAGTTCCCACTTTATAATCCATCTTCTGAAGTGTTTTTATGAAATTTTTAAGAAATGATGAACAATGATACATTTGCTTTGACAAAGCTTTTGAAAGGCATTCATTTAGAACAGTTCAATAGAATTAAGACTTCAGATTGGAGGAATGTTATGTTATGGTTTAAAAGTTTGAGAAAGAGAAATGACGAATATATATGTACACATACACATATATAATATTAAAGCTAGCAGAGAAGATACTGAATGTTCTCACCACAAGAAATAATAAGGTAAGAGATGGATATGGTAATTAGTCAAATTTAATCATTGTAAATTGTATATATGTATCAAACATCACACTGTACCCCATATTTAAAATTATGTATAAATTAGAAAAAAGCATATAGTAAGCATAAAATATTAAATTAGTACTCCAAATCATAGATGTGAATCAAATTATCTCTCCATTATTAAAACAGATGGATATAGTGTATAAATTAATAAGTAAGTTGCTGAAAAAAATCAGAAAAGTTTTCTCATTTTTATGTCTCCAACACCTTGATTTCTACATTATCATTTCTTCATTTTTTTATTTTTGGCTCCAATAAGAATGCCTTGATTTCAAGCAGTGTATTTATCTTTGTGTTGTCTGTATTTTGATTTCTTATCATAGAGTCTGGGAAACTATGGGAGTTCAATTAATATTTGTTGCATGAATGGAATATAGTACTCAAGTTATAAGTTTTGGGGAACCTAGATTAGGATAAGTATAAAATGGAGAGGAACCAAACCACCAAGCAAGCTCAATAACAAACTTTGACTTTATGAGGGATGAAAGAAAGGAATTTGTTAAAAAAAACATTTACAACATGAAAAAAAAATAAAAGAATGATGATGATGTTCATAATTGTAATCATACTACACAATTTATGGTATGTGATGAAGATCAAAAATTTGGGCATGTTGATTAGAGATAACAGTGAGATATTTAATAGAAACAAAGACAGGAAGGAAAATATAGTTTAGGGTCATTAGTTTCATTTTTTGAATATATTAAGGAATTGCGCAGTTTTAGGGGAAATGATACCTGAAAAGAGAGTGTGTAGTAGATTGAAATTGAACCCCTTATCTTACCCTGCACAAAACTCAAAGTGGATTAAGGACCTAGGCATTAGACCAGAAAGCATGTGCTTACTAGAAGAAAGAGTAGGGCCAACTCTCCATTATGTTGGCTCAGGAAAGCACTTCCTCAATAAGACTTGTGATGTGCAAGAAGTAAAATCAAAAATCAATAAATGGGATGATATCAAACTAAAAAGCTCTTTCTTAGCAAAGGAAACAGTCAAGAACGTCAAGAGAGAGCCTATAGAATGGAAGAAAATCTTTACTATCTTCAACTCAGATAGAGCATTAGTCTCTATTCAAAGAACTCAAAAGACATAACAAAAATAAATAAATAAAATAACCTAATGAATAAATGGGCAAAGGAACTGAATACACACTACTATACAAAAGAAGAAATATGAATGGTGAAAAAATATATAAAAAATGTTCAACATCTCTAGCAATTAGAGAAATGCAAATTAAAACTATACCAAGACTCCATCTCAATCCAGTCAGAATGGCAATTATCAGGAATACAAGCGGCAATAAATGTTGACAAGGGTTTGGGGGGAAAAGTTGCACTCATACATTGCTGGTGGGACTGCAAATTGGTGCAACCATTATGGAAAGTGGTATGGAGATTCCTCAGAAAACTTGGAATGTAACCACCATTTGACCCAGCTATCCTACTCCTTGGTTTATATGCAAAGGATTTAAAATCAGCATACTACAGTGATACAGCCACATCAATGTTTATAGCAGCTTAACTCACAATAGCTAAACTACGGAACCAACCTATGTGCCCTTTAACAGACAAATGAATAAATAAAATGTGATACATATGCACAATGGAATATTACTTAGCCTTAAAGAAGAATGAAATGAAGGCATTTGCTGGTAAATGGATGTAGCTGGAGAATATTATTCTAAGGAAAATAAGCCAATCCCCAAAAACCAAAGACTGAATGTTCTCTCTGGTATGCGGATGCTAACCAACAAGAAGGGAGGGTTGAGTGGGGAAGAATGGAAGTTCACTGGATTAGACAAAGGGGAACAAAGGGATGGGATGGAAAGCAGGATGGGAATAGGAAAGGTAGTGGAATGAATTGGACATAACATTTCTTTGCTCATATATGAACACATGACAAGTATAACTCCACATTATGTACAACCATGAAAATGGGATCCTAATTGGAATGGTTTGTGCTCCATGCATGTATAATATGTCAAAATACACTCTCAAAATACACTCTTTTTTAAAAAAGATACCAGAGACTTTTAAAACAGCATTTCAGGAGTTATAGGCACAAAGGCCTGGTTGGAAAGGACTCAGGAGAGAATAGAAGTCTGTCCTGGAGGAAGCAGATATATTCAAAATGGATGTGCTTGTTTTATTTTTGAAAGAATGGCACAAAGCCACATAATGACATCTTTTTGTTTTAGGATAATACATAGGACAATGCAGGAAAACCTACAGTTCTGGAAAGGTCCATCTCTAAATGTACTAAGGTCACTGTCTAAGGTTGCTGCACATTTAATATTGGAGTTGAAGCTAGAATCCAGGTGGTCCGATTCTTAGCTCAGTGCTCTTCAGACTATACCAGTTTGTTGGCCCCTTTTTTTTTTTACTGGATTTGAGTTTTGTGAATTAGTAAATGAATGTAATAAAATCAAGGATTCTGTGTTTTAAAATAGTGTCATCATAACAAAAACGAGCGAAATATCAGGAAATTCAGCACCTAGCACACAAATGGAAGAAAGGAAAGGAGAGGGAAACACAAATGCCAACTGAGTGGCAGGAGTGTGGTTCCTGTGGAAAATGGGGTCAGTTGTACTAAATGCATCACCAGGTGGAAGGGTGTAGACTGAGAATTTCAAGTATGAAATTCTAGTCATTTTATTCTCAGCAGGAAATATTTAGTGTCAATATGTGTACCTCATAGACTGTCAACATTTTTGTTTTCTTGAAGGCCTAGAAATAGCATAAATAGATAAAAGAAAATGAAAAAGAAAGGAATACCGTTTTGTGAACTGAGCAAAATGATTTGTTCTGACTGAGTTTGGCATGGAATTTGCATTAATTTTGTCTTGTTCAACCTCATATCTTTAATCTTAAAATCAATGTGATTTGCAACCCCCCTGCAGTTCTGATTGCCTTTTTCTTTTTTGTACTTTTAGACTCCTTGAAGGTGGGACATTTTTTTTCCTTTTATGTAAGTCCTAATTCCTTTGAAACAGTGTATTATAAATAATGACATGGTAATGTGTTTGAACTTTGTGAAGGAAATGTTTGGTTGCAGAACTTTATTTTAAAAGAAGTTTTCATCTTGAAAACACAAGACACCATTATTCAATCTGAAATTGTAAATTTGGGGAAATATCTGCTTCTATAAAAACATAGCAATAATGAAAGCAGCTTGATTCATCATACATCAAATAAAGCTCTTTTCTGTGAATTATTTTATCAGCATATGAAATCTGTAATATATGTATGCAGTATATTCTGTGTCACAAACACAAATATACAAATAATAAATATCCATGTTGTTTTATGACTTATAGATTGCCATCCAACCATTTATCATATATAGAAAAAGTATCATAGGTTGATAATCCAGGAAACAATGATGCAGTTTTGTGTGAGAAGATGGTTGAGGTACCCTCCAAAGCAATGAGAAAAAGAAAACTGGTATAGACTGAGGGATATGTTAAGCTGTAATGTAGACCCATGGGCGCTGGAGAGCAGGAATGGAAAATCAGCAATGTTCAGAGTGGAATTTGAGAAATTCATCTCTGAGTAGCTTACATTGACCAGAGAGCGACCGGTGATCTGCCCCATTGAGAGATGGAATTCTGAGTATGAATCTTCCTTTGCCTGAAAGCAATTTCCAAACAAGGACTCAGCTGTGTGCCATAAAAATGAAATATTTCCTGCAGGAAAAATGAGTCCCTCAATGTTAATGAGGACCTCAGAATGCATTATCAGAAAAGTTCCTATAGAGGAAAGTTGATGACACTGGATTTCAATACTGTTTCTTGTCTTCAAAATCCTGGCTCTCAAGTGTCTTTTTCAAGTAAATTTCCCTCATTTCCCTTTCTATGGTGAAAGAAGACTTATAATTCTAATAATTCCTCATACATCTCCCATGAAGAAGTGAGATCCTTTTGCCGTCTCCCTCAGTCTGGAGTGGACTTCAACTGCTTTAATCAATAGACTGTTGTCTGTATGTATTCATATATATACATAGGTATATAGGTATGTATTCATATATATACATATATATAAATATATATGTATATATATACACACACGCATATATATTTATATACACATACACACACACAAGCACATACATGCAGAGTAAAAGCAAATACAAATTTTAGAAAAGGATAATTTATTGGTCAACTAATTCAAAGGGAAGAAAGAACCACTTGTCATGAATAAAATAAACAGAGTACTAAACAGGAAACAACATTAAAATGAGAGTTATAGATTTGAATTCCACTTGCAAATCATCACCAATGACTTTGAGATTTTAATATTTTTATAAGATTTAAAAAATAAGGTAAGGTTTCACGATCAAGTTGATGTATTTAAAAATACGCCATAACAGGAAAAAGTAAAACACAATAAAGTGTTCAAAAATTGTTATGGTTTAGATCTGAGGTGTTGCCAAAAAACTCATGTGTGAGAATATGCAAGAAATTTTAGAGTTGAAATGATTGTGTTATGAAAGCCATAACCTAATCAGTGAATTCATCTCCTGATAAGGATTAACAGAGTGGTGACTGAAGGTCAGCATGGTAAGGCTGGAGGAGGTGGGTCATTGAGGGTATGCCTTTGGGGTGAGCTGAACTTACAGCTGTCTCTCTCTGCTTCCTGGAATCATGTTCCATCTGCTTTACCTCCATTATCCCCTTCTGTCACGATGTTTTGCCTCATCTCAGGTCCTGAGGAATGTAGTTGGCCATGTATGGACTAAGAACTCTGAAACTGTGAGCTCCAAAATAAACTTTTCCTCCTTTAATATTGTTCTTGTAAGGTCTTTTGGTCACAGCACCGAAAAACCTGATTAAAACATAAATGCAATTAAGTAATATTTTTAGGAGAATTGTAAGTTCAGAGTGCCTAGTCTTCTAAGGAGATGGAAAAGCTTAGAAACAAGGAAATTCATGAACAGAGAATAATTTTACTTTAGAAAATTAAGGTTTAGAATAGGAAATTGAAATAGAAATTGAAATTAATCATGGAAGTATCAAGAAATCTCACTGGATACTTAATAAGGATAAAAGAATTGGGGAAAAACCATAACATTTCCAAAATTTGATCTGTAAGTGTAACAACTAGTTATAGAAAGAAATCATAAAAAATAGCTAACATGATATTGAGAATGTGACAGAAAAACTATTTACTACTCTGTTGTAGGAGAAAGTTAAGCTTCAAGTCTTAACATATTGATATTTAGTACAGAGGCTTAACTTGGAACAATACAAACTATGTAACCATATGTGATGAATTTGATGAAAATGTGATTAATTTAGTACAAAATGTGTATTGTATTGTGATTCTATACACTTGCCTATATGCTATCAAGACCCTAAGAGTAATTATATCGACACTGAAACATATTAAAAGACAGGGAGGAAGAGAGAGAGGAAAAGACAAATTGCATTCAATTTCTCATTTTATTTTCTGATTCTTATTCATCCTGTTCCAATTCATTTTATGTGCCAAATACATAGTCCAGCTTTACACAACCATGTCTCTGAAAATCACATTGAATATAATTTATTTTCAAGTTTTCAATTTACATAATGTTGTCATAAACCTTAATGTGCAAGAGCAGTGATATTTCAAGTGGAGTTTCATACAACAAAGTTGTTCTTGTCTCAATTTCAATTTATAGTAGTGCAGTGTCCTAATTCTTACACTCACTGCAGCAGATTTATCCCTGACTCATGACTGGTATGAATTGGAATTAAATCAGTGTCTTTGGGTTGAAAGCCAAATATAATGTGTCACTAAAAAAGAAAAAAAGGAACACTCACTTTTGATAAGTATCTTATTATGTAATTCTTTTATTAGAGGTTAATATTTGATAGTAAAAATAAATATATAATAACTCTTGTTTTATTTAAAAGAAATGTCACTAATTCTGCCAATCATTTGAATGCATATCAAAAGTTTTGTGAAAAAGTATTTAAGCATTTACCTTAAAAATTATACTTTTTAATATTTCATTACAGAAAATTTTGACCATCTATAAAAAAGGAGAAAAAATAGGCTAATGGACTCCTTATGATTAGTATAAATTTCAGTAATCATCAGTGTTAGCCATTATTTCTTCTTTATATCCCTAGTCATTCTTCTTGTCGCAGATAATTTTCACGGACATCTAAGACATATCATTTTATACATGAATACTTAGGCATGTATATTTTAAATAGTTTGTCCTTAAAATGATAGCTTATTATCATTAATAAATAAATATATAATCTATTTTTTTTCTGATTAGTACATCAATGTTGGTTGGTCTTATGGTTTGGATTTAAAATGTCCTCGCAAAGCTCATGTGCTAAAGACCTTGTTTCTAATGTAGTAACATCCAGAGATAGGGCTTTGGGAAGTAACTGAATCTAGCCTCATCAGTAGATTAATCCATTGACAGTTGAATGAAATAAGGGAAGGCAGTGAAAACTGCAGGCAGCTGGGAAATGATTGAAAGAAGTAGGTCATGGAGCATATCCTTGAGGAGCATTGTTCTTGAACACTTCTTCAGTCTTTCTAATTCCAACCAGATCCATGAACTGAGCAACTTTCCTATGTCATGATTTTTACCATGCTGTATCTGCCTTGGCGTCAGCCAATCATGGACTGAAATCTCTCAAACCTTGAGCCAAAATAAATCTTTCCAAGTATTTTCTCTCCTCAGATATTTGTGTCAGTGATAAATAACTGGCTAACACAGAAAACTGGTCCCAAGAAGTGGGGTTTTTGCTGTGACTGTACTAGACCATCTGGTTCAAAAGTCTTTGGAACTGACTTGTGGGAGGAATTTGGATAGTTTTCAAGCTACCAGCTAAAGAGACTTTAGAATGTTGGAAGTAGAGCTTATTGGTTTTGGTATGAGTCAGAACACTAGAATGCTGATAAGAATGTGGATAGTGAATGTTTCAGATGGAAATGAAGACTCTAGTAGGAATTGTACCATTCTGACAAAAAAAACTTGTCCAAATTTTGTCCACGCCTTAAGACTTTGTGTGAGGCTCAGTTTAAAGGTGATGAATTAATTAGCTTGATGGAGAAAATTTCAAAGCAGCAAAACATTCAGGCAATAACATGGATATTGTTGGCACATTGTTAGCCATATTTATAGTGAGAAACAGAAGGAAAAAGCAGAGCAGAAACATTTAAAAATATTACAGTTGGATCAGAAATTTAATTCAAAATTTGGTCCAATAAAGGTGTGTTTACAGAAGAGATAAGTGCCATTAAAGAGAAGCCAAGTACTTTGTATCATGACAGTAGGGAAGATTCCTTGAGGATATCTCTGTAATCAGAACAACCCAGCACATTATAGGCTCTGAAAACTTGTTTGAAAGACTTTGCCTTTGAGAAGAATGCTGAGGCATCCTGCTTCCATAGGACTAGAAGTTTGCTTTCCCAGGACTTGTTTTAATGTGCTCAGCCACTCAGAAGACCCTCTAGCCATGGTCCAATTGGGCCTCATTATTGCTTGAGCTGGTTGTAGACCTTCCATATAGTGCTGGTTCTTCAGCAAGATGAAGTTAGGGAGTCATGAAGGCTAACACAGATTTCAGAGGAAGACCTCAGAGGACAGGCAATATGTATATAGCAGGGCCAGAATCCCTGCAGGCAGGCCCTGAGATGGGAATATATCAAAAAGTGAGAGTGAAGCAAATGCTGCAACACAGACCCCCAAAAGTTATACATGCAAGGAATGTGGAATTTCTGCCAAGGAAAGCTTCAGGCAGTAAGCAGAACCAGTTCAAGTTAAAGGCCAGGTAGACTGAAACCAGCAAGTCCATAAGAGTGGGGCTGCCAAGGTCCTTTGGGGTCTATATCTTGCCACCATGTGTCCCAGATGCTGGATATGGAGCTTCAAAACTTAATGTTTACTTTGATAGGCTTCAGTATTCTTTCCGTTTCATCTCTTTTTTTTAATGCCCCTATTACTCCCTTTTGGAATGAGAATATTCACTCTGTGACATTGTATGTTATAAGTGTATAAGTTACTTTGTTATTTTTATAGGAAATCACAACTAAGAGTTTATCATCAGCCTCAGAATAGACTTCTGAGAAACTGTTGAACTGTTAAGACCATGGAACTCTTGGATTTCACATTGTAAGATGAATATGAGGTTTTGGAGACAAGGAGGAGAATGAAAAGCTTAATTGTTGAAGGCATGGTTCATAATGTAATAGTTTTTAGATATGGGGCTCTTGGATAGTGATTGGATCATGAGGGCTCTGACCTCATTAGTGGATTAATCCATTTGATGTATCATTTGAATGCACTCTGGGAAGGAAAAAATTGGTAGATGGAGTATTGAAGGCAAGATGGCACTCTGGGCTTATCCTTGGAGACTACATCTTGTCCATGTCCCTTCTCTCTGTCTGTCCCTCTCTCTTGTCCACATGCCCTAAACTGAGCAGACTTCCCTTGCCAACCATTCTGCATGATATTTTGCCTCACCTCATGCCTAAGGCAAGGAGACTGTCCAAATATGGACTGAAACCTGTGACACCATGAGTCTAACTAAACTTTTTTTTTCTTTTATGCTTTTTATGTCAGGTGTTTTAGTCACCATGATGAAAACCTGATTGTGTCAAACACAGATTGTTTATAATTTTAGTTGATCCATGATTCAAGTACCTAAAACATATTTCTATTCTTTTTTTAAATTTAATTATTTTATTTAAATGCGTTTCAAGTCATAGTACATATACAGAGCTCAATTTTTCCATTTCTCTGGTTGCAAACCAGATAGAGTCACAACATTTGTGTCTTCATACATGCACCAAAGGTAATGATGACTATCTCAACCAACCATCATTACTATACCCATTCCCCTTTCCTTCCTCCCACCTCCCCCATGCCACATCCAGAGTTCCTCAATTTCTCCTATGTTCCCCATTCCCACCCCCCTTATGTATCATCATCCACTAATCAGAGAGAACATTCGGCATTTGGTTTTTTGGGATTAGCTTACTTCACTAAGCATAATGTTCTCCAATTTGATCCATTTGCCTGCACATGCCATAATTTTATTTTCTTTTATTGCTGAACAATATTCCATTGTGTATATGTACCACAGTTTCTTTATCCATTCATCTATTGAAGGGTATCTGGGTTGCATCCATAGTTTTGCAATTGTGAATTGTACTGCTATAAACATTGAGGTGACTGCTTTATTGTAGTGTGCTGTTTTTAAAGCTTTAGGGTATAGGCCAAGTAGTGGGATAGCTGGATCAAATGGTGGTTCCATTCCAAGTTTTTTAAGCAGTCTCCATACTGCTTTCCAGATTGGATGTACCAGTTTGCAGTCCCACCAGCAATGTTTGAGTGTACCTTTTTCACCACATCCTCGCCAGCAATTATTGTTGCTGGTATTTTGGATAGCTGCCATTCTGACTGGGGTGAGATGAAATCTGAGCGTAGTTTTGATTTGCATTTCTCTAATGGCTAGAGATGATGAACATTTTTTCATATATATATTTATTGATTGTATATCTTCTTCTGAGAGGTTTCTATTCAGCTCCTTAGCCCATTTATTGATTGGGTTTTTTTTTTTTTTTGGGGTGTTAAGTTTTTGAGTTCTTTATAT
>PVHX01003496.1:0-142206 GCA_004024805.1 Geosciurus inauris
TCAAGCCTGTAATCCCAGCACTTAGGGAGGCTGAGACAGGAGAATCGCGAGTTCAAAGCCAGCCTCAGCAATGGCGAGGTGCTAAGCAACTCAGTGAGACCCTGCCTCTACATAAAACACAAAATAGGGCTGAGGATGTGGCTCAGTGGTTGAGTGCCCCTGAGTTCAATCCCCAGTACCAAAAAAAAAAAAAAAGAGTCTAGAAATGATAGTTTGTCTGAACTCTGTCTATTCCATGTGTCTTTAATTTGCATTTTTTTTGCACGTTGCTTTTTTTTTCATTTTGCACATTGTACATTCTAGAGAAGTGTCTTCCAGCTGAACTATAGCCTCAGCCAAAATTTTCTTTTCGTTTTTATTTTTGTGACCTATTCAGAATTTGCTGGATGATGTAGAAGAATTTCATGAACGTGCTCAGGAGGCCATGATGGATGAAACGCCAGACTCTTCCAAGCTTCAGATGTTGATAGACATGGGTTCTAGTCTCTATGTGGAGTTACCTGAATTACCTCGACTTAAGCAAGAGCTACAGCAGGCTCGGTGGTTAGATGAAGTAAGACTGACCTTGTCAGATCCACCACAAGTCACTTTGGATGTCATGAAGAAACTGATTGACTCTGGAGTAGGGTTAGCACCCCACCATGCTGTGGAGAAAGCAATGGCTGAACTACAGGAGCTTCTCACTGTCTCTGAACGTTGGGAAGAAAAGGCTAAGGTCTGCCTACAGGCCAGGTGAACACATATTTTGGTGGCTGTTGCCTCTTTAATATAAACCAAGATAGAAAGAAGAATGGGAAGGAGGAACATAAGGGCCTATTTCATTACATGTTTATTTAAATGTTTTGTGCCCCCTTTACCAGTCATTAAGTTTCACATATGTGCAAAGTATTGTGAGGAGTACTTTGTTAGGTAAATTTAAGTGATATACAAAGTAGTGTTTTGTTTAGAGCCACAATTAATGATATAGTTAGAGAATAATAGTTATAAAGCTCATTGAAATATCTTATTAATTGAGAGGTATGGAAAAATCTTATAGTAACAAGGAGAGATCTGAGCTTGGATGGTTAGTTGAGAGGCTTGAGAGAAAAACAAGAATTTTGAGAGAGCCTTGAAGGATCAGTAGGACTGAAGTGAGGTAGGAGAAAATAAGAGAAATGTCATAAGCAAAGTTTAAGGACTCTGCAGGATATGTTCGAATGACAGAAAATAAATGAGAGTTACTACAGTGGAAGATTTTTTTAAAAAATATTTTTTAGTTATAGATGGACACAATATCTTTATTTTGTTTACTTTTTTATGTGGTGCTGAGGTTCAAACCCAGTGCCTCACACATGCGAGGCAAGCTCTCTGCCAACTGAGCCACAACCCCAGTCCTACAGTGGAAGATTTTTGCAGGAAAGTAATAAGAGATAGGAATCAGGTTAGCAGTTGCATTAGCATTGGTACTCCATTGGACTATATATATGAGAAGCAAGTAAAGGGGCCATCATATTTGACTGCAGTTTAGTTAATTTAGTTAGTAATTAACCATGGGGTTTTTTTGTGAAAGCATTTCTCTAACAGCTAAGATTAACATTTATATAATTTTCTATTATGAGGATGAGAAAATGGGTTGCTCAGAGCAGTTACATGGTTATTAAGCAACACAGCTGAAATTTAAAACCGTACAATCCTCCCAAAGTATCTCTGCACTTAACTGCTTTCCTAGCCACTTACTTTGAAAGCATTTGTAGGAAACTCTTTAGGTGACTTAATTAACACAGCTCTGCTTAGTTAAGAGGAGTCTCCCTGGATGCTGGATTTTTTTGCTCTTCAGGTGCCGTGCAGAATGTGTATTAACATTTATTCATAGCTTTTCCTATCTGAAGTGGTCAAATTACTTTGTTTCTTTAGATTCATGATGGTTTCCAGAGGTGGAAGCATATTAAATGGGTAAAGTTTAATGATATTGGAATATAAAACTATGATTTGGTATACCTGATAGTAGTCTACTAAAAAGTTTTATTGAGAGTAATGTTTGAAAATTTTCTTTCTCCAATCTCCTGTATTTAGTCACTAAGTACTGATGCTTTTGCATCCCAAATTATCTCATCTCTCTCTTTTCAATTCCAATGTCACCTAATTATAGTCCTTTTATATTTTCCCTTTATTTTTGCTGTGCAGTAAATATTTATAAAGTACCATGTGTCTGCATTTCTAAGTTCTGTGGAGACAGTAGTGAATAAGACACATAGGGTCTTTCTGTTGTCATAGAATTAACATTCTAGTGAGGAGAGAGAGAGGAATAAATGGGTTAATTTCAAATAATTAGTGTCATGAAGAAAATAAAATTAATGAAGAAACAGGTTAGTGAAGACAGCAGGAGGTAGAATCTTTCCCATCTTCTGTTAGAATTATCTTTCTGAAACATATCCTTAATATTCTTGATCTCACAGCATTAGTTATTAAGTCCTTACCATTCTTTTCTTGGTATCTTTCTTCTTTGCCTTTGCCCTTCTCTCTGCCTTTCAAATAATGGCTTTCCTCAAGATTCTAACCTAGATCTTTTTCTTGGTTCACTCTCTGTAGTTTCCCTGGAAATTTCATTGGCTCCATTTACCATCTTTATACTGAATAACCCCTAAATTCTTATCCATAATATAAATTTCTTTCATAGATAACCTCTGCTTTTTAGATAATTCCAATAGATGACCCTACAGGTACCACAAATTCCCTGTATCCAAATTGGATTAACTCCTTCTCATATCAGCCCCGTTCTTTATTTATTCTGTGAATAAATAAATTCACATTTCACAAATTTGAACAAGCAGGTACTTTAGAAGTTAACTGTAACTCCTCCTATTTCCTTACCTTTAGATTCAATCATATTAATTATATTTCCTTGATATTTTTCTTCATTTGGTATAGAATTCTAAGTTGATTTTTTTTTTTTTGGGGGGTACAGGAATTGCATCCATGGGTGCTTAACAACTGAGCCACATCCCCAGTCCTTTATTTTATATTTGATTTAGAGACAGGGTCTCACTAAGTTGCTGAGATGGGCTTTGAACTCATGATCCTCCTGCCTCAGCCTCCTGTGCTGCTGGAATTACAGGCTTGTGCCACTGTGCCTGGCTTGTTAATTATTTTGTCTCAGTCCTTTGAATATATCTGCCTGCTGTTTTGAAGAGAATCTTTTTGCTTGGGCTGCTTGTAGGATTATTTTTTCCCTTTCCTTCTCTTTGGGCTGCTGTCATAGTTAGTTTAGGTCATTAGCATCAGGTTCTGCCAGTAATCTCTGATCTGTTTTCTACACTGTCACTAGTATTGTGCTAATGGTGTCCCTTTTTCATTTCCTTGCTTAGAGCCCTTCGCTATTCTCCCAGTGCCCTCAGGATGCAGCCCGAATTTCTCCACTTCATTTGTCATTGAACTCCTTGC
Source organism: Geosciurus inauris (assembly GCA_004024805.1). Lineage (NCBI taxonomy): Eukaryota > Metazoa > Chordata > Mammalia > Rodentia > Sciuridae > Geosciurus > Geosciurus inauris. The sequence continues at coordinate 3,421 of PVHX01003496.1, forward strand.
TTATTTACATTTTTTGCCTCATCTTTTTTCATTCTTCTTCATATTCTAAGTTCAAAACATAGTAATCCCTCCACCCCAGTTCCTCAAACATATCATGTTCTTTCTCAAGATCTTTGTGTTTGTTTTGTTCTGTGGAGCACTGTTCCTTCTGCCTGTTCTCTGTGGTGTGCTTCCACCACCCCTGCCTTTGTCCTTTCCCCGCCTTTTCTGATTGACTTCTATTCAGAAAGGATGGGAAAGCTTAAATGTCATTTTAGCAAGGTTTTTTTTCACCTGTCAAGTCAGTTAGGTTCTTCTACTATGTATTTTGGTAGCACTTTTACTTTCCTTTATCATTGCAGGTATCACAGTGCATCATAACTCCTTATGAATAATCCTCCCCACAAGATTAAAAAGTTTCATGAATGATGAAACCACTGTGTCTTTGAAGCTGCCCATTGCTTTATATAGTGAAATTCATGGCTCTCAGAATTCCTAATCTGCTTGCATCTTTTTTTTTTTTTTTTTTTGGTACCGGGGATTGAACTCAGGGGTACTCGACCACTGAGCCACATCTCCAGCCCTATTTTGTGTTTTATGTAGAGACAGGGTCTCACTGAGCTGCTTAGCACCTCCCCGTTGCTGAGGCTGGTTTTGAACTCGCAATTCTCCTGTCTCAGTCTCCCAAAGTGTTGGGATTACAGGCGTGTGCCACTGCACCCAGCTGCTTGCATCTTGTTTTCTCTGCCAAATCCCCTTACTTCACCTGCCTCCTTGCGTCTACCACACTGCCCCCGTCTGAAACTGAACTACCAGCTTCTCTTTTTTCCACACACAAAAACCTTTATTTACAGTTGGAAATTTAAACAGATAATCGTGGTTCTGAATCTGATACTTCCAAGGTCTCTCTTGATCATATGGGGCCACAGCAGGCAGGAGAGCAGACGCAGGCTACATCAGTTTATCTGACTCAAGAACATCACTCAGCAGGGATGATCTGATTCAGTCTTGGTCTGAAGTACATTTCCTCACACTGTGAGATTACTATAGGCAAACTGCTTATTATTGGGACCTGTGGGTACATTCTCAGTCTTTCTCATCACATGAAGTCCATCAATGGTTTTTCCTCTGGAAGGTGCTCCCTTTGTATCTTATTGGCACCCCATAGTTTCTGTAACCAAAAAGAAATAGATGTGGAATGATGACAGGTAATCACAGGCCTTTTCAGTTTAGGACACACTAGAGCCAAAAGGACTCTTCTGAATTCTTCAGTGTGGAACTGCCTGTAGTTCTCAGCCATCTTAAGCACATCTGTAAACAGTTCTATCTTCATGAGGCCAGCTTCATAGCCACCATTGATGACATCTTCAACCTCCTTTTAAACAGTTGTCCATACCTTTGTTCTCCTGGTTTTGTTTCTTTAATCTTTCATTTGACAAAATCATACTTCTTTAAAATGGGCCAAAGCTCTTAATTCTTCTGGGCAGAAGTAATTACTACTTCCCACGGTTGTGAGTCCATAGTAGTTTTCTTTTTGGTTCTTAGGACAAGTATAAATCTTATCTTTTATTCTGATTAATTGAGAGTAAGGTCTGTGCTTTATTCATATTTGTTTAATTAGTTATTAATGAATGTAGTAAATTAAGTGTACATGGTTAATAATTTCTAGTCTGTTGCCTTCTGAACTGCTAATAAATATGCATCTCTGACCATTTCAGGTATTAAGAGAGAGCTAGAGTAGAGGCATTCCAGTGCTGGGTAGTAAAAGGAGCTTGGTGCTGAGACTCATTCTGACTCAGTACTTCAGGTGTGTCATTTATTACATTAAATGACTTTGACGAAAACAGTTTATCTTCTTTGAGTTAAAGTTTTCTTATTTATTAAGTGAAAATAAAGATGATAACTGATTTGTCTCCTTTACAGAATTGTGGTAGGAATTAAATGAAATCATATATATCAACAATTGTCTACACATTATAAAGAACTTTTTAAATGTTGGTATCATTTGGACTTTCCTCATGCATCTCAACCTGTTTTTATTGTTCTTTTAGACCTAGGCATAGTGTGGCAAGTTTAGAAAGCATTGTGAATGAAGCTAAGAACATTCCAGCCTTTCTACCCAATGTGTTGTCCCTAAAAGAAGCCTTACAAAAGGCTCGAGAGTGGACAGCTAAAGTAGAAGCTATTCAGGTAAGGAGACTTTTGCATTAACCTACTCATCATGTAGTACCTGTCTCAGAAATGAAACCTTTAAACCTTTAATTGTTTAAAATAGAATAATCATAGTAAAATAATAATCATACTTAAAATTCACTTATTCTGTCTGATTTTGTAATAAATATTACTTAAACATTACTGTTTTGTTATGAAAAGTGATAGAATTAGCTATTCAACTCTTACTAGTAAGTTTTTTTAAACCTGCTATATATTCTTAGAATCTTTTCCTAAGTATGAATTACTGTTAAGAGGAAGAAAAATAAAATGAAATTAACATTTACTAAGCACCACAATACTCTTGGATAATAAAACACCTAAAAAGGTGTTTGGGAGCAGGAATATGAGGGAAAGGGTATAAAAAAAAGTTAGGACTCTGGGAGCTCTAGGGTTGTGGCTCAGTAATAAGAGTGCTCACCTAGCACATGTGAGGCATGGGTTTGATCCTCAGCACCATATAAAAATAAAAATAGCAGATGGAGTTAAAAAAAAAAAAAGAATAAGACATAGGACTCTGGCTTCAAAATAGCAAATTTTCTATTTGGTGGAGCAACATATTATGCATCTGTAATTAAAAACAGTGAAGTCAGTGCTGAAAGTATGCTTAGATTTAAAAAACCATTAAACAGCATCTACAGTACTATATATAAAAATATTCTTAATTGTAGAAATATATCCAAAGAAAAGGAAAATCAAATCAGTAAACTTCTGCCCCAACAAAGAACATGTTCTAGGTATTAAGTTGCAATGACTTCTCTTTTACTTTCTGAATTTTCAGTTGACTCTTTTCTGGAGCTTCCTTAGCTGCCACTTTTTTTCTTTTAAAAATTACCTTTGTTGGGGCTGGGGTGTGGCTCAGTGGTAGAGCACTTGCCTAGCATGCGTGAGGAACTGGGTTTGATTCTCAGCACCACATATAAATAAATGAAAAAAAAATAAAGGTCCATTGACAACTTAAAAAAAAATTATCTTTGTTTTCATCAGGGCAGTTTCTTTATTTGTCTTTGACCTGTTTCAGGCAGTTGGTTGTCCTCAAAATTTGATAATCCTTAAAGATGATTTATGATTGAAAGACTTAGTTGACAAGCTGTCCTGTATCTCCTTTGTAATTTTGAAATAATTATTTCTCTTAGGCTCTTTCCTTCATTGAAGTACTGACTTTTAGGCTCTGCATAAAATTCTGTTGATAGGCGGTGTTCTATATATAGTCAAATAGCTATGGTTGGGCATAAGGGGAGATAATAGTTATAAATGTTATTTCTTTTCTCTTTCTTTTTTTTTTTTAGTACCTGGGATTGAACTTGGGCTCTTAACAATTGAGCTACACCCTCAGCCCTTTTTATTTTTTATTTAGAGACAAGGTATCACTAAATTGCTTAGGGCCTTGCTAAGCTGCTGAAGCTGGCTTTTATTTTACCAAGGCTGGCTTTGAACTTACGATCTTCCTGCCTCAGCTCTGAGCCAATGGAATTACAGACATTTGCCACCACACCCAGATATAAATGTTATTTCTTGATCCTAAACTGTCTGAGTTTTTTGATCTATTCCATTTAGCTATCCTTATTGTGGTACCATAGTGATTTAATGTCAAAATGTTTCATAGGACTAGAACCTCTTTACTATTCTTTTTAAAAAATTTATAGGTCTTTATCCTGTTTGTTATTCTATATGCTTCAGTGTATCTCTCAAAATGAGTTTACAGGCAAATGTTTCAGTTAGATACATGAGAAATAACTTTTTACTGGAATGTAGTATTTAATGTAGTTCTAGAGATAATAATATAATAGCTTTGTTATATGGCAATATGGAAACATTGTTAACTTGGAAAATACTCATTCTTTAGTTATATAACATACAATGGAGGTGTTTATTAGAACTAAAATACTGCTTTTTAGGTCTCTGTCCATAGAAAATTAAATTTGTCTATAATGGTATACTTGATTTCCGCACTGTAGAAATAATGATTCCATTGTCCTAGATGACATTAAATACTTGTTTCCATCAATTCATTTTCTCATTCCTAATTGTATTTATGTATGTCTTATTCCTCAGATTGTCCTTTGAACTAATTTTTATATCTTACTGGTTCTCTTGTTAATTAATAAAGTAGATAAGATCTTTGACTACATGTTCATTAAAAAATGAACATCTATGGAAGACCAATAGAGTAGAGGAAGGGATCAAGAGGGAGGGAGGAGTGAAGGGCCTGGGAAATAATGGGGGATGAAATCTACCAAATTATGACATATATATAAATCACATATATATAACTAATTAAAATAACATTAATTTCAGTTCCTTGGGAGGTTGAGGCATGAGGATCTCAAGTTCAAAGCCAGCCTTAGCAACTTAGCAAGACTGTCTCAAAAAATTCAAAACAGGCTGGAGTGTAGCTTTGGGTTTCATCCCCAGTACCCCCCAAAAGATAACTTTAATAATAGAAGATAGTTAAAAGAATAGAGCAAACAGATTAGGAATGATATTGGTCAAATTATATTATGTGTTTTTACAAAAATGGCATAAGGAATCCCACTATTATGTATAATTATAATGAATCAGTTAAAAAAATTAACATTAAAATTAATTTATAACTTTTAAAAATAGAACATTGAAAGCTATATTAATTCAAGAGATTCAATTAATTAATATAAAAATCGACACTAAACTTTTTGTAAATTCTTTTTTTTGTTTTTTTTTTAATAGATGAACACAATAATTTTATTTTATGTGGTGCTGAGGATCAAACCCAGTGCCTCACACATGCTAGGCAAGTGCTCCACTGCTGAGCTATAACCCAAGCCCAAACTCTTTGTAAATTCTTCCAACAGCATATTGCCAGGCTCCCTAATAGAACTCAAATTGTGTGAAAATCTATTTTTGTTTTGCAGAGTGGCAGCAATTATGCTTATTTGGAGCAGCTTGAGAGTTTATCTGCTAAAGGGCGCCCTATACCTGTGCGCCTTGATGCACTGCCCCAGGTGGAGTCACAGGTAGCAGCAGCACGGGCATGGAGAGAACGGACTGGGCGGACCTTTCTTAAGAAGAATTCCAGCCATACATTGTTACAGGTAAAGAATACTTTGTATGTACTTCAGCACTGTAATCAGCAGCTGATAAATAAATACCTATAGGTAGTGTTAGCATTTGGTAAGGGTTGTTTTCAGTGTATCTGTTCATTGCAACAAGTGATTCCTATTGGTAATACCATATGTTGACCTGAAATCTAAAGCCTTGGTTAAAACTCATTTCAGGTTAATTTTGTGCAGTGTCCAGTAAAAGCAACCAATCCGGCTCACATATCTATTGTTACTAAAGTCTGTCACTGAAAGGTTGTCTTTCTCAGAAGCACAAATTTAAACTAAAACTTACTGTCCTTTTTATCTTGCATAGTTGAACATAGTAGTTAAGAGCATAGGCTTTGGAATAAGATAGTTTCAGGTTTGAGGACTGGCTCCCTAATTACCAACCCTATGTCCTTGGATAAGTTGCTTCCTTTCCAACTCTCAGTTTCCCTTGTTTGTAAAATGTGGAAAATAATACCTACTACATAAAGTTGTTCTGAAGATTGAATTAGGTAGGGTGTATAAAGTTCTTAAGAAAGTGGCTGGGACATGGTGAGTGGTCCTTTTATTAGTTTCACTTTTTGAGATTGTTTTGAAAATGACAGGTCATATTTGGTTTTATTTTTGTAGGTGCTAAGTCCCCGGACTGACATTGGTATATATGGGAGTGGTAAAAACAGAAGGAAAAAAGTAAAAGAACTAATAGAAAAAGAAAAAGAAAAGGACCTGGACCTTGAGCCTTTGAGTGATCTGGAGGAAGGACTGGAAGAAACCAGGGATACAGCAATGGTGGTAAGAAACTATGTAATACATATTGAGTTTGCTTTCTGAATGCAAAATTCTGTGAAAATGTTAGCAGGTTTACTGTTTTTAACTATTTTACTTTCATGTACTTTATCTTTGGGGTTTTTTTTTTAAATATATGTATGTTTGTAATAGTAGTACAAGAAAGTTTACTGCCCTGCTTTCTTCCCCAAATTATTTTATCTTTCCACATCTCTGTTTGTTATTGTTGTGTCATAGTTCATCAAAGTTGACCATAATTTGCTAAGTAGTTTTCTTTCTTATCTTTTTTGGGGCTCCAGGCATCAAACCCAGGGAATGTCTTTATACTCAAGATGTTTGATTTCAAGGCATGCTTTTCCTTTTGTTTTGTTTTCTTTTCTTTTGTGGTACTAGGAATTTAACCCAGGGGCACTCTCTTACTTAGCTACATCCCCAACCCAGTTTTTTATGTTATTTGAGACAGGGTTTCATTAAGTTGCAGAGGCTGGCCTCCAACTTGGGATTCTCCTGCTTCCGCCTCCCCAGTTGCTGGGTGTTCAGATATGTGCTATCACACTGAGCAGATAGTACCCTCTTTATGCTCTGCCCTACAGAAGAATTCAAATTATTCTACTGATGTAAATTGTCAAATATGGTAGCACTTTGCCTGTTTCCCAGATGAGGAATGTTTGTTTGGATACTGGCAGGGTACCGAAATTTTAGGAAATTGTTTACAACTGATTTTTTTTTTTTAACAACTGATGTTTTTTTAAAAAGATAATTCTTTGTCAGATGCTGATCCATAGTGAGGTAGGGAGATAGGAAAGAGTGAAGGAACTTTGGTTTGTGTAGAGTGGAGTGAGGGGAGGGTTGAGGTTGTGAAGATGGAAAGGACAGTAGAACGAGACAGTCATTATTACCCTATGTACAGGTATGATTACACTAGTGGAGCGACTCTGAACCATGTACAGCCAGAGGAATGAGAAGTTGTGCTCCATTTGTGTATAGATGTACACAGATTTGTGTACAACATTTGTGCACTGCATTCTACTGTTAAAAAAAAAAAAAAGATAATGCCTTGTTACCACGAGGCCACATTTGGAGAAAGATTCCTCAGCCATAAGCATTTGATATTATGAGGTGTATTGGAGTGACTTCTTTCACTAAAATATTTGTCATATACAGGTGGCAGTTTTCAAAGAACGAGAGCAAAAAGAGATTGAAGCCATGCATTCCCTCAGAGCAGCCAACCTAGCCAAGATGACAATGGTGGACCGCATAGAAGAAGTAAAATTTTGTATTTGTCGCAAGACAGCCAGTGGGTTTATGCTACAGTGTGAGCTCTGCAAAGACTGGTTCCATAACAGCTGTGTTCCCCTTCCTAAATCAGGTTCCCAGAAAAAAGGGTCCAGCTGGCAGGCTAAAGAAGTAAAATTCCTTTGCCCTCTTTGTATGCGGTCTCGAAGGCCCAGGCTAGAGACTATTTTGTCACTGCTTGTATCCCTTCAGAAGTTGCCTGTACGGTTGCCTGAAGGAGAGGCTTTACAGTGTTTGACAGAACGTGCCATGAGTTGGCAAGATCGGGCACGACAGGCTCTAGCCACTGATGAACTATCCTCTGCATTAGCCAAACTCTCTGTGTTAAGCCAGCGTATGGTGGAACAGGCAGCTCGGGAAAAAACTGAAAAGATCATCAGTGCAGAACTCCAAAAAGCAGCTGCCAATCCAGATTTACAGGCAAGTTTAGCATTTATATTCTTTTTCTATTTCATGTGATAGTGTTTGTCAGTGTGTGAATCAATCTTACCAGTTCACTAGGAAATAATAGTAATTTGTCAACAATTATATTATTCATGGCATCTTCCTTCTACGTACATCCATAGCATTTTCTTTGAATTCCTACTTACGTCATTTTAGTGAAATATTTTGTGGAAGTATCATTCAGGTAGACTTTAACATCATAAATAATTTAATTTCTACTAACTGAAGAACTGTTAGGCTTTGCGGGTTCAATACATTTTGTTGATCTTAAGCACTTATCAATCACCCATTTTTAGTATGTTTCTCTGTTCATTTTGGACTCTTTGCTGTTTAGGGACACTTACCCAGTTTCCAGCAGTCTGCTTTTAACCGGGTGGCAAGCAGTGTATCATCTTCCCCTCGACAAACAATGGACTATGATGATGAAGAAACAGATTCTGATGAAGACATTCGGGAGACATATGGCTATGACATGAAGGTAATTATATGGACAAGCTGTTTGGGTACATACTTGTCCAGTGAGTTTGTTTTTATTTTTATGTATGTGTGTGTATATATACCAGAGATTGAACCCCAGGGATATTTAACCACCGAGCCACTTCTCCAGCCCTTTTCGTTTTTTATTTTGGGACAGGGTCTCACTAAGTTGCTTGGGGCTTGCTAAGTTGCTGAGGCTGGCCCTCAAGCTTGTGATCCTCCTGCCTTGACCTCCTGAGTTGCTGGGATTTCAGGCATAGCGCCAATATACTGGGTGAGTTTGTTGATAAAAAAAGCTATTGAATGCTGATGAGGCCTGAAAGGGGAAGAAAAAGCTACTTATTTATTTTTCCTGAGTTTATGATGAGTTTTTTCAAAACACCAAGGAGGAAAACAAAGATATATTGCTAAAAAAATTTTTTAAAAAAGAATTTTTAAAAAACTTGTATTTTCCCTTTTCCCACATAATTCCTTATGACCTAGAGGGACTAGAAGAAATTCGCCAATAAGTCACTGAAAGCTTTCATGGCCGTTTCAATTTTCAGATTTTTTTCCTTTGAGTTGTTAAAGTGTACCTAGTTATGTTTTAAGAACCCCATTTTAGCTATACTGTGAGTCTTTTGCTCTTTTGTCTGGATGGTACTAAATATAATTCATCATTAGAATTTGCAAAGGTATAGTTGCATTTAATTATTTATTATCAATATGATTATTTTGATAATGATACCACATTGGTGGTGAAGAGAAGGTTTTGGCAAGTTTGTGTTGGATCCAGTTGGCCTTGCATTGTCTCTTAGTGTCAGGTGCACGTCCTTTGCTTTTTACCTGAATTGTTGTTTTGTTTAATATGATACTCAGTTGCTCTGTTTAGAATCTGTGTCTGTAACCTGGGAGTTTGTACCCTGAGAATGTTTGCATAGAACATGAAGGAATTTCATCCCTACTCCTTGACTACCTTTTATTTATCTTTTCATCATGCAGATCTGGTCAGTACCGCTCATTCTTACAGCATGAATCCCATTAGCATAAGACGCTCTTAAGGATGTAAAATTAAAATCCATGAGAGACGCTTGTACATTTATCTACTGGGAAATATTTTTTTCCAAGATAAAAATGGATCCAGGGAATGTTTTAGTGAGGGAATTTTTAGTTGCATGAATTAAAGACTTGAGCAAAGTTGAAACTCGGGGTTAGCCTGTTCAGTTAAGCTTCTAAAGCACCTTATTATCCCAAGTTAATGACTGTTTTTGTTTGTGCAGTTGAATAGAATAACTGGGAGCAGCTGAATGGGACTGCAGCCCATGCCAAGTATAAGTTAGCTTTTTACTTGAATACTAGAATCACCTGTTTGTTGTATAGACAAGAGACCTCCAGCAAACTTCTTTGCTTTCTAGAACATTAATTATCAGCCATTGCTCTAGAATTAAACATGGTGGGCTTTGCTTGGAAGCAGATAAATAACCTATGAAAACAAAACATCACAAGTATTTCATGGATCAAACTGGTTTGAAGCTGGGTACAATGTTGCACCCATATAATCCCAGTGGTTTGGAAGACTGAGAGAGGATTGTGAGTTCACAGCCAGCTTCAGCAACAGCAAGGCGCTAAGCAACTCAGTGAGACCCTGTCTCTAAATAAAATATAAAATAGGGCTGGAGATGTGGCTTACTGGTTGAGTCTCCAAATTAATTCCTCCAATTCCACCTCCAAAAAAAACCAAAACTGGTTTGTTATGGTTGTGTTTTTATTTTTTATTTTTTGCAGAATTTATATGACAGTTTAGTTTCTTTGGAAGGGGTATTGGCAGCGTAGGAAAACAATACTATGGAGTTTTGTAGTGTCAACAATGTATTTGACAACTTAGAAGAGTGGAAGAATGGAGGCAAGACTTATGGTAATCTAAGGTTAAATTTACATTGATGTTGGTATCTGTAAATGAAAAAAAATACACTTGAGCATTCATTTTCTCATAGCATATGTGCTTACTGTGTAATAATTTTCTTCTCTCTCTCTGTCCCTCTTATTTATTTATTTATTTTTGAGACATATTTACTGTGTTGTCCAGGCACAAACTGGCTTGTATAATGAAAATTTTATTTGCAGATTTATTTGCATTTGGCTTGATGTTTTTCCCCTTTGTATGATGTCCCCTGTTATGATCATGAATTCATACTTAAAATACTTTGAATTTAATATATTTGCTTGAAGAAGAGTCCCTATCAGTTTAGGAAGAAAATAAAATTATTATTATTATTATTTTTTTTGGTACTGGAGATTGAACTCAGGGGCACTTGACCACTGAGCCACATCTCCAGCCCTATTTTTGTGTTTTATGTAGAGACAGGGTCTCACTGAGTTGCTTAGCGCCTCGCCCTTGCTGAGGCTGGCTTTGAACTCGCGATTCTCCAGTCTCAGCCTCCCTAAGCGCTGGGATTACAGACTCACACCACCGCGCCTGGCTTACAGTTTATATTTTGCAAATGCATATATGTGTACAAATACACATCAGAAAGGAGGGTATAGAAGTAGATATTATCTCCCAGAGTGTTCCTTAATATGTCTTAGTAACTTCTCATTTTAGAGAAAGTTAAGCATTTAGATTCTTTAACATTTTCTTCTTTATACTGGTTAATACTTGGGGAGCTTGAACTTGGGTGTAAATACAGTGGAGTTTGCCAGAGGTTATATTTAGTTATTGTTGTTAGTTTGTTTTGGGGGGGGGTTCTGGGAATTGAACCTAAGGATGCTTACCACTGAACTATATCCCTAACCTTTTTTTTTTGATACAGGGTCTCTCTCAGTTGCTGAGGCTGGTCTCAAACCTGTGATCCTCCTCCCTCAGCCTCCCATGTTGCTGAGATTTTAGGCACACCTGACTAAGACTTTTGTTCCACTTAATATTTTTTTTTAAATATTTTATTTTTTAGTTGTAGGTGGACACAATATCTTTATTTTATTTTTTTTAATGTGGTGCTGAGGATCGAACCCAGTGCCTCCCGCGTGCCAGGTGAGCACGCTACCACTGCACCATAACCCCAGCCTCTCCACTTAATATTTGAGTGCAGTGACAGATCTTTGTGTAAAACAATTTCTTGGTGAGAGACCATTCTGCCTTGCCTCCTGATTTGCCATAATTGGGACCAAACTATAAATTTCCTTTTAGGGAAAGTAATTTAAAAAAAAAACTAATATTAAAATTGACCACTAGAAATTATACACATTTATGGTATTACACACACGCATACACACACACTGTACTTCTCATGTTTCATACTTCATACTAGGAAAGAAATTGAAAGCCAATTTGTTTATTCTTTCATTAGTTTCCATCATTGTTTTGTAATCACTGTCCTTTTTATTTTGTCCTTTTTGTACTAGGGATTGAATTAAGGGACACTTTACCACTTTTACATCCCCAGCCTTTTTTTATTTTGAGAGAGGGTCTTGCTAAGTTCCTTAGGACCTAAGTTGCTGAGGCTGGCCTTGAACTTGTGATCCTTCTGCCTTACCCCCCCGACCCAAGCTGCTGGAGTTACAGGTGTGCACCAACATACCTGGCTGTCCTTTTCATTTTGAAAGCTTTCCTGTACAAGTTAAAATGAAATGTATAGTGTCCAGGTAAGAAGAATAATTCAGTGAGAAGCAGCATCTGGGAACTGAAGGAAAGGGTTTTACTCTTTTGTCTTTTGCCTTTAGGTCTTAAACTCTTGAATAGGGAGGAGGACTGTGAACTATTCCTAAATTCTCAGCAAGTGGCATTGTTTTACAGATTTCTCTCTTTCTTTAATTTTTTTTGTTGTAAATGGACACAATATCTTTATTTTTATTTATTTTTATGTGGTGCTGAGGATCGAACCCAGTGACTCAAGCATGCGAGGCAAACGCTCTACCACTGAGCCAGAGCCCCATCCCCAGATTTCTCTTTGAACCGTTTTTCTTCTAACTTGTCCTTTTCACAGCTAACCATTACTTTGCAACTTACAGGTTTTGGCAAGTATCCTATTTAAGGATAGCTGCATGATGAACAATAGATCTTTTCTAATGCACCTTAAAAGACAATCAGGTGTTGGGTTAGTCGTTAAGCTATTTTTGCTGAACTTGTAACACACTCTTTTATGTTCTGCTTTATAATTCTGGGACTGGAATCCTCACCAGGGGCTGCAAAGCTTTTTATTTAAAGGGCTAGATAGTAAATATTTTAAGGTCTCTTGTTGCTCCTGTTTCCTACTCCTCCCTCCCTCCTTTTTTCCCTTTCTCCCTTTCTTCTTTTCCTCTTTAAAGATGTTCAAAATTACTTCTACCTCATGATCCATACAAAAATAGGCTGCCAGCTGGGTCTGGCCCACAGGTGGTAGTTTGCCAATCCCTGCTTTACACATTTGTCCTTTGCCAGATGACTCTTTTGACAGTAGGAGACATTTGAAAATATTATTTCATGTTCTTGTCATAATCATTCAAACTTCTGTGATGTACTTTTTTTTTTTAAATCCTGGCATAGGATTTATATTTCTAATCCTACCTCCCTTCCCTGTCTCTCCTGTTCTCCAAACCAACATTATTGTCTTCTGTCAGAGGTAGCAGAACTTAACTGGCCAGTAGTTCTTCCTTAGAGATCTCCATTCCAACTCTGCAGGGCCCCTTCCTTAAGCTTTAGGTTTTAATAACCCCACCAACCCTAGAGATGATAGTTCTTTTAAGTTTGAGGCCAGTCTCAGTAGCTTAGAGAGTCTCTGTCTTAAAATAAAAAATAAAAAGGGTTAGGGATGTAGTTCAGTGGTAGGGCAGTCCTGGGTTCAATTCCCAGTGTATTGAATAAACAAACAAAAACCTCTGTCCAAATATCTAGTGTAATTTCTGTCTTCCTGACTATACTCTGACCTTTAAAGCTATATAGGTGAGCTTGTGGAAACGAATTCTATGAAAAATCATCAGAGACCTAATTAGAGCTGTCAGAGCTGTATTGTTTGTATATTGTCAAGCTCTTCATTGTATTAAGTAAGAATAAGTGGGAAGATGGTAAGTTTGGAAATTTTGGATTAAATGGTTTGTGTCTTAAGATGTCACCTCTAGGGCTAGGGTTGTGTAGCTCAATTGTAGAGTGCTTACCTAGCACATGTGAGGCACTGGGTTCAAACCTCAGCACCACATAAAAACAAACAAATAAGCTGGGTGCAGTGGTGCACGCCTGTAATCCCAGCAGCTCAGGAGGCTGAGGCAGAAGGATTGTGAGTTTCAAAGCCAACCTCAGCAAAAGCAAGGTGCTAAGCAACTCAGTGAGACCCTGTCTCTAAATAAAATACAAAATAGGGGGCTGGGGTTGTGGCTCAGTGGTAGAGCGCTTGCCTAGCATGCATGTGGCACTGGGTTCGATCTTCAGCACCACATAAAAATAAATAATTAAAATAAAGGTATTGTGTCCATCTGCAACTTAAAAAAAATATTAAAAAAATACAAAATAGGGGGCTAGGATTGTAGCTCAGTGGTAGAACGCTTGCCTTGCATGCGTGAGGCACTGGGTTCGATCCTCAGCACCACATAAAAATAAATCAATAAAGATATTTTAAAAAAATACAAAATAGGACTGGGGGTGTGGCTTAGTGGTTGAGTGCCCCCGAGTTCAATCCCTTGTACCCACCCCCCAAAAAAATGAAACAAAAAACATAAATAAAACAAAGGTATCATGTCCATCTACAACTTTTAAATTAAAAGATAATGACTGGGGTTGTGGCTCAGTGGTGGTGTGTTTGCCTACTATGTCTGAGGCACTGGGTTTGTTCCCCAGCACCACATAGAAAAACTAAATAAACAAAGGTATAAAAAATTACATAATTAAAAAAATCACCTCTAAACCTTCTTAAGTCCATTTTATTTTCTTTTTAAAGGATCAATATTCCTTGACTTGTTATTGTAGAAGTTTTTGAGTTGTAGACTATAGAAGATAGACTACTTAATTGTATATTTTTTTGTAGGTTTATTATCTCTATGAATTTTTTAAGCTTTACTTTCCCTTTTGGTTTGAATTATAATCCTTACTTTTAAAAAAAATCTTCTATGGACATTTTCTATTTTATTTAATGTCATATAATTAATTTTAATGTCATATTTTTAGTATGTTATGTTAAAAGCTTCCTGAAAGCCATTATTTAGATCCTTGTCACAGGATAAGCTATGTGGTTAACTAATTCTGAACACCTCTTATTGTTTCTTCTTCAGGACACAGCCAGTGTGAAGTCCTCTAGTAGTCTAGAACCCAATCTTTTTTGTGATGAAGAAATTCCCATCAAGTCTGAGGAAGTGGTAACTCACATGTGGACTGCACCTTCATTTTGTGCAGAACATGCTTATTCTTCTGCTTCTAAGAGTTGTTCTCAAGGTATTATCTTTTAAAAAATTTTTAAAAAATTTTTTGTGGTGCTGGGGATTGAACCCAGGGCCTTGTGCTGTGAGGCAAGCACTCTACCAGCTGAGCTATATCCCCAGCCCCTCAAGGTATTACCTTAAAAAAAAAAAAAATCTGGAGAAGATAAGTCTGAAATGAAAAGAAGCATTGTATTATTCAAGACTGTGAATCCCTCTTGAATGGAGTCTGATGACTACCCACAAAATGCTAATAGAACCTGAAAATGCTGTTTTGGGATATCTAGTCTATATTTGCATTTTTCTATCATTAGATAACCAAAATGAACACAGAATTATAGAGTTCTAATGAGAACTTTAAATTCTATATGGTCACGTATCTCATTTTTACAAAACCCCTGTTAGGCATTCATTTATCCTCCATTTGATCATTGCCAGTTGTTGAAAAATGCACTGCTTTCTAAGAGTATTCATTTTAGGTTGGGTAGCTTTTTTTTTTTTTTTTTTTATTGGTTGGGTAGCTTTAATCATTAGAAAAGTTCTTCCTTTCCTTGGTGGATGATTTCTCCATGATGCTTGTTTTTCTTTTTTCTTTTCTTTTTTTTTAGTTGTAGATGGACACAGTGCCTTTATTTTGTTTATTTATTTATATGGGGGTGCTGAGGATCAAACCCAGTGCCTCACAGGTGCTAGGCAAGTATGCTACCACTGAGCCACAGCTCTAGCCCTTGCTTTTCTTTTCCCTAGTGAAAATAAGTCATCCTGCTTTATGGTAAAACACTGGAATATGGAGAATGTCTCTCTCTATAATAAACCTTAAGATTTTATGGAAAAGCACATTACTGTCTATTCATTTAGAACATAACCATTTTTTAAAATTATTTTTTATTTTTAATTTTTTTGTGTATATGTGGTACTGGTGATTGGCCAATTGAACATAGGGCCTCATGTATGCTAGGCAAGCACTCTAACATTGGGTGCCCCCCACCACCACACCCCTTTTAAAAATTTTTTGAGACAGAGTCTTGCTAAGTTGCCAAAGCTGGCCTCAGACTTGGAATTCTCAGCCTCCTGGGTATCTGGGATTACAGGCATCTGCCACCATGACTAGCCAACCATTTATTTATGGAGGGCACCTAACTGCTTAATCTTTTGGTATAGTCTAAAATGGAGACTAGGTTAAGAGATTGTGCAGTCATCATGATAAAGAAACAGTTTTAAACTCTAAACCAGTTTTTTAAAGTGGGCCTTGGAATTATAGATCTTTTTGTTTTGTATTTGTTTTAAATTTCATTTTCACTTTCTAGGATGTATTGGCATGTGCTTGTAATCCCAACTACTGGGGAGGCTGAGGCAGAAAGATCACTTGAGCTTAGGAGTTTGAGGCTACCCTTAGCAACATAGTAAAAATCCCTTCTCAAAAAATAAGAAAACAGCCGGGTGCAGTGGCACATGCCTGTAATCCCAGTGGCCTGGGAGGCTGAGACAGGAGGATTTCAAGTTCAAAGCCAGCTTCAGCTATTTAGTGAGGCCCTAAGCAACTCAGTGAGACCCTGTCTCTAAATAAAATACAGAAAGGGATAGGCATGTGGCTCCGTGGTTAAGCGCCCCTGAGTTCAATCCCTGATACAAAAAAAAAACAACAACAAGGACTGAGTTTGTGGCTCAATGATAGAGTGCTTGCCTAGTGTGTATAAGGCACTGGGTTCAATCTCAGCACCACATATAAATAAATGAAATAAAGTTATTTAAAAACAAAACAAAACAAACTTCATTTTACTTTTATACTGATATAATGAATCCAGATGTCTGAAGTCAGTGTAGGAGTGGGGTGGGGGGAACATTTTGCTAAACATTTACTTTGAAAACATTACATTTGTCCATGGTTCTCACTTTTTTGTCTTACGATATTTTTTGTGAAAGGTTCTAACACTCCAAGAAAACAACCTCGGAAGAGCCCTTTGGTTCCTCGAAGTTTGGAACCTCCAGTATTGGAGTTGTCACCTGGAGCTAAAGCCCAACTGGAAGAGCTCATGATGGTTGGAGACCTCCTAGAGGTGTCTCTAGATGAGACACAACACATATGGAGGATTTTGCAGGCCACACACCCACCCTCAGAAGACAGATTCCTACATATCATGGAGGTATGGGTTTCCTGCTAACTTCAATAGTGGTTTTAAAAAACTATTAAAATGCCCAGATTCCTTAGATAGTTGACTAGAGGATGACTGAGTGGGAATAATCTGGCTGTTTTGCTCTCCCACTTAAACCAAAGTAATTCTGCTATATGATTTTCTTCATTGCTATTTTATGTAATATTAATTTTTATGATTATGGTGTTTGTTTTATTGCTATTATTATTTTTAAAATTTTTCTACAAAAGACTATTTTTGCAGAAATTCTTTTTTCCCCCCTCAGGGCAATTGAAAACAACCAGTTTATAACAGCCTCCTTAGCCCAGCCTTGCACTTTTGGAATGCCCAAAATTAGGCAAGAAAATTAGTATTTCATAGTTTTATTCAACTGAACTAGGATTAGAAGTTATACAAAGAGATGATATAATAAATGTATCATGTTTGCTTGTTCTATACCTGAACAATTAATGAATCATTTTCATTGAATATCCCTCCTCCCATCCCCTGTGAGAATTTGCAATGGTAATAAATGATTTCTTCAAACTTGAAAAAAAAAAGCAAGGGAATGGTTAAATAGAACTGGATTGGGTAGGGGAAAGAGTCCACATTCATATATTACACTTTCAGAGCAGTTTGTAATTCATACAGTATTTTTTACATGCATGATCTCATTTGATTTTTACCATAATCCTGAAGAGACAGGGGAAGAATGGGGCATTTTTAACTCCACTCTTCATATGGAGAAATTAAGAATCAGAGAGATGGAAAGTTAAGGTCACACATCTAGTAAAAATTAATATACTTAGATGCTAACTCTGGCATCTAACTCCTAGTATTCTTTTCATTAGTCTCCTTGTTTCCATCTATTGGAGTCAATAGTACAATGTCACCAATTGTTGGTATAAATACATTTAGGGTACTATAATTTGGTTTTGGTTTGGAGGACAAATCTAAGGTAGCCTAATTTAAATAGTGTTTTCTAGTCTACAGATCATTTTCTTCACATCCATTATCTCATATGATCTTTATTATGTACAGGAAACACAAAGTATTATGAGGTGTAATAAACATAAGACATTTATAATCCAGTAGATTCTGCAATTCTTAGGTTCCTGTCAAAGATTCTCAAGTCTCAAGTCTCAAATCTGCAGAAAAATGAATTCTCAAAAGTTTTTCCTTAGGAATAATCAAGTTTACATTTTTAGGTATTTCTTTTTCTAACCCTTCCGTTCTTTCTTTTACCAGACATATTTATTACATTGGTGAATAATGACAACAGTATTAGAAAGTTGAAAAGTGAAATTTTGTTTTGGTTTTGGTACTCAGGATTGAACCCAGGGGTGCTTAACTGCTGAGCTACATCCCTAGACCCTTTTATTTTTTATTTTGAGTCAGGGTATCACTAAGTTGTATAGGTCCTTGCTAAGTTGCTGAGACTGGTCTCCAACTTGCAGTCCTCCTGCCTCATCCTCCTGAGTCACTGGGATTATAGGCATGTGCCATTGTACCCAGAATAAAGTGGCAGTTTTTTTGCATTGTCACATAAATTATTTTCTAATCCTTGCCAAAGTCACTATATACCTTTTGTAATGAGATCATGGAAACAGACTTATCTATTTTCATGATATTTGTGATAACTACTTAACCACCAGGAATTTATTGAGTTAATAAAGAACTTTTTGCAAACGAACTATACCCATTAAGCAAATATTTCTTCTTCCCTCACCCCCAGTAATCTGAATTCTACTTTGTGTCTCTGAATTTGCCTGTTCTAGGTACCTCATGTAAGAGAATGACACTGATTTTAAATGTCTTGCTTTAAAATTGTTTCTAATTTTATCCTTTGAAGGATGACAGCATGGAAGAGAAACCATTAAAAATGAAAGGTAAGGACTCTTCAGAGAAGAAACGGAAACGGAAGCTAGAAAAGGTAGAACAACTTTTTGGAGAAGGAAAACAGAAATCCAAGGAGCTAAAGAAAATGGACAAACCTAAAAAGAAGAAATTAAAATTAAATGCAGACAAATCAAAGGAGCTGAACAAACTGGCCAAGAAATTAGCAAAAGAAGAAGAGAGAAAGAAAAAGAAAGAAAAGGCTGCTGCAGCTAAAGTTGAACTTGTAAAAGAGAGTACTGAAAAGAAAAGAGAGAAAAAGGTGCTGGACATCCCCTCAAAGTATGACTGGTCAGGAGCAGAGGAATCTGATGATGAGAATGCTGTATGCGCAGCACAAAACTGCCAGAGGCCCTGTAAAGACAAGGTGAGTTCCAACTTTTTATAGGTGTGAGATAGGTCAAAAATGAGTTATGGAGCATATGTGTGATATATGTTAATAGTATAATTGTGATCCAGGATTTGGACTTCCAATATGATGTGTTTTTTTTTTTTTTTACAATTTCTATAAACTGTTTTGAATGATGAGGCTCCTAGGTCAGTGTGCTTAATAGAAGAAATCTTTTTATTTTTAAAAAATCACATACTTAGTGAATATAATAGATAGGAGCACAGAGACGCTATATGACATTTCCTGGCAAGCAGTGCATTTCACATACAGTGGGCAGAACAAGTTTTCAAATAAATCTTGTGTCTTCCCGATAGGGCAACTCGGAGCTATCAGTTAGCCACAGTGGTTTGAAAAAATCATGGACCAATATTTTAAGAACTTTAGCAAATTGCAGTAATACCATGTTCCAGAGACCTAAAACTTTTCATTTCTTACCCATACTCAGGCTTGTGTGTACTTGTGACTGAATAGAATAGGAATTTTTAAAAAATCCTTTATTACAAATAATTCAGACTAGGTATTATTTAAAATTTTTTCAGTCTTATATTTTAAATACATTAATTCAGTAATGGATTCTTTAGGTAATATTGATATGAACTTATGAGAAAAAGGACAGACTATGAAAAATTTCAGTTCTTTAAATGATTAGAGTCATCTGTTATTTCCATCAAGAATATTAATAAATTTATAGTTTTATTTATTATGCCCAATATACACTTGATATTTAGAATTTTAATAGCTCTTCAATTTTAAAGTCTGAGCAGAATAAATAAAACTGTATCACTATTCCCTACAGGTTGTATCCCAACTTACCTTCTCAGTCAGGTACTTAACACATTTTTAGAGACTGAAGGGACAAAGAGGTCACTTTGTTCAGGCTCCTCATTTTACAAATGATGGAACTAGGGACTCATAAATCCTGTGACCAAAGTCAGAGCAAATCGGTGGCAGAATCCTGCTTCTCTGGCTCCCAAACTAGGTTTTCCACTAGTATCCCAGCTCCGGGGATAATTCCTGAGATGTAAGTACAAAAACACATTCCAAAGTGACACTTAATACTTAGATTTATTTTAGGGGCTTTCCATTCACTTTTGGAAAATGAATTAAAAGTAAAATATATATCCCATAATCTAGTTTTTCAAGGATAGCGGCTATAAATACTTAAATGTGTTTGCTTCCTCAGTTTCTATAGTTTGTTTTATATCATTGTCATACGGTCTGTTCACTTTATCTTGCTTTATTCATTTCATAAGTATTAATCTATATTATAAACATTTTAAAGATTCACTAGATTTGTCAATATATGTATGACTTATTTTTATCTTTCCTTTTGAATCTATTTTCTTCCAGAGTTGTGACTTAAAAGACTGATGGAGGGTTAACTGTTTCTCTTTGGGTACCAAAGTATTAATAGCTCAGTGTTGGCAGAACCTTTTTCTTTTTCTTTATCTAATTTTATATGGCAGTTTCAAGACTAGTGATGAGATATGGTATTTCTCTGTGAAGCTTTTTAAGTCATTCTTCCTGTAACTTTTATATATATCATGAACCCTTTGTCTTCTCTTTTTTCTTCTTATCAGTTATCTTTCCCCTCTCCTCTGCTCACACTTAAATGATTCTTTTCATCTATTATCCCTATCATATTCCTACAACACTACAGGCAGTTTTTGTTTTCATTTGCTCTAAAATTAAATATAAATTAACACACGCCTGGCTTACTCAAAGGGCTGTGAGAAAAAGATGAAATTATCTCTGGGAACGCAAGTGTGTTAACAGAAAAAGCAGTCTGTTAAGAGGTGATCATTATTTTTCCCATGAACTCTGAAATTTGTTCATGACATAGATTTCATAGGTACATTTTGATAGAGCAAAGATTTAGTTGAGTATTCAGAGAAAATGTCTGTTTTAAACTGTTAAAGGTGAGCAGTATGTACCTTGCCCTGTCAGTAGCTTATATAAATTAATGTTACTTTTCTCTGTTGAATTTTTTTGGGCAGGGGGCAGGGATTGAACTCAGGGCCACTGACTACTAGCCACATCCCAGCCCTAATTTAAAAAATAAATTTTTTTAAAAATGGTTGATGGACCTTTATATTATTTATTTATTTATATGCAGTGCTGAGGATGAAACCCAGTGCCTCAGACATGTGAGGCAAGTGCTTTATCACTGAGCTACAACCCTAGCACCCCGAGCCCTATTTTTTGTATTTTATTTAGAGACAGGGACTCATGAGTTGCTTAGCACCTTGCTTTTGCTCAGGCTGGCTTTGAACTTGCAATCCTCCTGCCTCAGATTCCCAAGCTGCTGGGATTAAGGTGTGTGCCATCTGTTGAATTAAAAAAAAATTATTTATTTTTTTTAGTTGTAGGTAGACACAATACCTTTATTTATTTATTTTTATGTGGTGCTGAAGATTGAACCTAGGGCCTCACATGTGCTAGGCTAACACTGAGCCACAACCCTAGCCACTTTCTGTTGAATTTTAAACAGATTATTTCAGATTATAAATATTTCACCTGTCATTGCTATTTTGCAACTTTTCTGGTTCTCTGTTTATTCTTGACATTAGCTTCACTGAATAATTGGTACATTTCTTTAAAAAATTTTAAAAAGAATTTTCAACTTTCTTAGTTGGTAGCATTTGTCTATGAAAAAGTAATCAATGCACAGCACACATCTTTAGAACAAAATTATAAGAAAAGAATACTTTTTAGAGAAGTCTTCTTTAAATATCATGCAGCAAGAAATAACTTCTAGTGTTCATTTTTAGGTAAATGTCCATTTCTCTAACCAGTAATTACTATTACTTTGTCCTAAAACTTTGCAGACTGAGAAATTTTTTTTTATGTTTTTTTAGTTGTTGATGAACACAATGTCTTTATTTTATTGCTTTATATGTGGTGCTGAGGATCGAACCCAGGGCCTCATGCATGCGAGGCAAGCGCTTTACCGCTGAGCTACAATCCCAGCCCCTTGAGAAATGTTTTTTTAAAAATTAAAAGAACGATTACTCAAATGCAACCAGCCTCAGTTTTAAGATGTTTTAGAAAGAATTTAAAAAGATAATACCAGAATATTATAAAATGGTTTTAAAAAACTCTCTCTTCCAGCCGCGCGGTGGCTCAAGCCTGTAATCCCAGCACTTAGGGAGGCTGAGACAGGAGAATCGTTGAGTTCAAACCCAGCCTTAGCAATGACAAGGCGGTAAGCAACTCAGTGAGACCCTGTCTCTACATAAAACACAAAATAAGGGGCTGGGATTGTGGCGCAGTGGTAGCGTGCTCGCCTAGCATGCGTGAGGCACTGGGTTCGATCCTCAGCACCACATAAAAATAAAATAAAGATATTCTGTTCACCTACAACTAAGAAAATTAAAAAAAAAACCCACAAAATAGGGCTGGAGATGCGGCTCAGTGGTCGAGTGCCCCTGAGTTCAATCTCTAGTACCAAAACAACAACAATAACAACAACAAAAAACTATCTCTTCCATCAAGTATCAAATTCAAGCTGAAATTAACCTTAAAAAAATAAAGATCTGTTTTCAAAAAATTAGTTTAAAAAATCAGAAATATTTTCTCCTTGAAATCTGCTGCTGCTTCAGTCTTATTGGTACAAAGAATAAAACAAGTTAACATTGAAAGAGCAAATTCTTTGGGGCTGATCCTTAAGTAGCACTTTTTTCAGTGTTAGAGAAAATACTTAATCATTTTACATATACAAATAGACGTTCCCCCCCCTCTTCTACTTTTTTATTCTCTTACTGTGGGGTTTTCCCTTACCCATTACTACTTTTTTCCATAAGAAGTTTGCTATGGTAACAAACGTTTGCCATTATTAATTTATTAATTTATGCCCCTCACATTTACTAGTTGTTAGTCCCTCTGATTTTAAAGAAGATTTTCATGGGATGTTGCCACAACCAAAGTATTTTCATTATTAATGACTTTACCTGTTCATAACTCTAATAGCATAGATTATCAAAGGCTGGGTTAAGTAAATGTGTAACACACACACACACACACACACACACACACACACACACACAAACATTTGAGACAGGGTAATCAACTGTTCTAATTTGCCTGGGACTTTACCAGTTTAAACACTGTTATTCCTACCTACTGGGAAATTTATCATTCCTGGACACAGTGGGAGTCTACCCTAAACGGTAGGTCATATAATTTCCTTGATGATAAAGCAAGAAAAGAAACAGAATATAGTTCTCTTACCAATATTTTTATCATATTCATCTATTAATCAGACTTGAGTTGCACTTTTGTTTGGAAAGGCCCATAAATGTATTTTAGCACACTAAAGTTTGGAATGTCAACTGAATCCACAGATTGTGACACAGGGGCAACAGACTACATAGTAACCTGAAAACGCAAGAATGCAGAATTTGGCTAACTGGGGGTTGGGGATATAGCTCAGCTATGCTTGCCTAGCGTGCATAAGGCCCTGGGTTCAATCCCTAGCACCACCAAAACAATAATAATAATAATAATAATTTGGATAACTGCATATGAATTCTAATAGTCATTTTCCCCTTCACTGTTTATTAAAAAGATGCTCAGTAAGTCACAAAAATAATTATTAAAAAACTTCACAGAAAGCTCAGGTGGTCATGCCTATAGTCCCAACTATTTGGGAGGCTGATGTAGGAGGATCATTTTAGTCCAGCCTGGGCATCATAGCAAGACTCTGTCTCTTAATATCTTAAGATATTAGGTTAACAACAACAACATAAAGAATTTCTCAGCTGTGATGTGTTCAATTAACAGATAACAGACTTTATATTATATTGTAAATAGGGTCTTGGGTACAAGTGGAAAATTGTGTATATATATTCTTCTGAAATCATGGGAGAGCTAGGCTTAGGAGGGGACCTGCAGTCCAAATCACAAAAGGCAGAATGCCATCTTCATTCTTGAAAGAGAATGGTCAATTTAATTTTGTGAAATTTGAAACCAATGACTATAGTGCAAAAGTAGATTTAAAAAGACGTGGGACAGCTGGATGCATTGATACACACCTATAATCCCCCCTACTCGAGAGGTTGAGGCAGAATGATCACAAGTTCCAAGCCAGCCTCTGCAACTTAATGAGGCCCTATGCAACTTAGTGAGACCCTTTCACAAAATAAAAACCAAAAAGGGCTGTGGATGTGACTCAGTGGTAAAATGCTTCTGGGTTCAACTCCTGGCACCAAAAAATAGACATGGGACATTTTTCTTGATAGTGAATACGGATAAAATTGGTAACTTTTTTTGGATTAGCATGAATGGGAACTGGATTGAATTATCTGTTGGTTTAGGGGTAGCATTATGAAATAGCATAGTATCTCAAATCTAGGCATCTGAAGAAACAACTAATCTTTTCAATTCCCTTTACCAGTTCCAAACAAAACACTTACCCTGAGTTCACCTCTTATACAGTTAGCACTTTGTAAGCCTTTACCTGCTTGCAGTATCTTTATTTTTACTTTGCTATATAGAAGCCATTATCTCTCTAGTTTGTCTTTGATTAGTGTGCTCCGAAAATAACATTATGATTGATTTATTTATTATACAGACTTCAGAAGTAAAACATCATACAGGTACACCATAAAAATAGAATTTAGTTTAGGAAGGAATTGTTAAGTTGCTTCAAATTTACAAGAAGAAGTATTACAAAGAAGTAGTGGTGATAGTCAAATTTAGAATATATAAGAATCACTTGGAAGCCAGGTGCAGTGTTATATACCTACAGTCCCAGCTATTAGGAGGCAGAGGCCGGCATATTAGGAGTATTAAGACTAGCCCGGGCAATACAGCAAGGCCGTGTCACAAAAACAGACAAGCAAGCAAGCAAAGATTCAAGGTGGGAACTAATTAAAAATGTAGGCTTCTCGTTCATAGTGCGCATGTATTTTGAGTCTGGGATGGGTCCCACCTACATTTTTTTTAAGTTGTAGATGGACACAATATCTTTATTTTTTATGTGGTGCTAAGGATCAAATCCAGTTCCTCACACATGCAAGGAAAGTGCTGCACCACTGAGCTACAACCCTAGCTTCCCTGCTACATTTTTTTTTTAAATGTTTATTTTTTAGTTGTAGGTGACAGAATATCTTTATTTTATTTTTATGTGGTGCTGAGGATCGAACCCAGTGCCTTATGCGTGCTAGGCGAGCACGCTACCACTGTACCACAATCCCAGCCCCCCCGCTACATTTTTTAAAAAATATTTTTTAGTTATACATGGACACAGTGTCTTTATTTTTGTTTTACTTAGTTTTATGTGGTACTGAGGATCGAACCCAGTGCCTCACACCTGCGAGGCAAGCGCTCTGCCACTGAGCCACAACCTCAGCCCCTGGCTACATTTTTAATGAACACATCGGGTGATTCTGATGGAAGAGGTGAAGTAATGCTGCAGGCAGTTTTATAGGCAGGGAAATTGAGCTTTAGTGAGGTTAAATGGCTAGACTGAAATTATATAAACTAGAGCTCAGAACTTCCAAGTGCAGTAATATTTATACTTTTAATATTGTTTCTTAAGATCTAGAACTCTAAAAGAAAGAATTATAAAGACAAAGAAACATTATCGTAGAAATTATTTTTCCCAACTACTGACATGACTATCGTGGTTTTGATAATTTTTATAGAACATGGAAACCAATTTTGAAAATTACTTACTTTCCCAGAATGAAACTCATTTATCTAGCCAAAACTTCCATTGTTCTTTCTCATAAGCTATGTTGAGGTTCTTCTTTGGTCCCTTCATATTCCTTTACTCTGATAAATGATAAAGCTCATGGTTTTAATGAAATGATCAGTGCTTATATGAGAGAATAACTCTTTTGATCGTAAAGGTTTTCATCTGCCTTAACATCATAACTACCACAATAACTCTCCAAATACAAAAGTCATTTTATTGTTAACTGTAGGTCTAAGGCTTAAAATGTTGCCAAACTACAGCCCTTTTTTAGCCTCCCGTAATCACAGTATTTTCTCTGTAGTCATAATTTGCCTGGCATCTGCCACTGACACCAGTTTTCCAGACTTTAATTTTGAACCCCAGAGTGATCCTATTTACCTGTGTCTTTGACTGTTATAATTGGTTAATTTGTAAGATTTGACCTCTGATATTTGCTAACTTTTTATAGGGAGTTGTATTTGTAACGGAAGAAGAGAAGAATAAAAAATATTAGTTTTAAAAGTGGCCTATGTGACTGCTTTTCTAAAAAGGTATTTAATGCTCTTAGTACTTTGGCTTATCTCTTTGAAATAAAGCTAATACACAGGATTGCCTTCACATTGTTGTACTCTTCCTTTCTTGATTGTTAATTGCATTGTCTTAGAGCCTAGAAATTGTTAATATTAGCTAAACTACTTGGCTGCTCTAGTAGAAGTTTCTTTTTTGTCAAGTTTTCCCAAACATGTTTCTGCCTCACAAGGAGCCCCAGGTATTCATGAGGTAATGAAGTACCTAAGAGGCCTAATTTTGTGGACATATTGTGGTAAAATGTAATTTGGGGGTATTAACTTCTCAGCTTCTTTCTTTGAAATAACCCCATAAGAAGTCATTTTCTATCTCTGGACATTCCAGTTGTTTGCTATCATTTAAGCCAAGAAAGCTCTTTGGTTTGCTTTTATTCTGGGCTTAATGTTATGTAACCTAAACATTCTCCAATCTTGTCTTCTACAGGTAGACTGGGTACAATGTGATGGTGGCTGTGATGAGTGGTTTCATCAAGTTTGTGTGGGTGTATCTCCAGAAATGGCTGAAAATGAAGATTACATCTGTATAAACTGTGCAAAGAAGCAGGGGCCAGATAGCCCAGGTCAATTACCACCTCCTTCCTTCATAATGAGCTACAAACTACCAGTGGAGGATCTTAAAGAGACCAGTTAGCAAATGCTTGGTTAGTTTGGGACATGGGGGGAAATGGACCACATTGAGACCTTAGTCATCAAGTAGAGTGGTAATACTGCCACTCGTAATATTGCTTCCAAAGATGGCCTTCGGAGACAGTCTTCTGAGTTCTGACTTCCTCTTTGCATGGATTGTGTGGGCTACATTCTCTGTCTACACATCTGTGCAGAGAATGTCTTCTTGGCACAGTAACCAGTATTTCAACTCATGTCTCCTTTGAGTATGGTTTACTGCACTAAAGTCAGACACTTGATGGAGCTCTTAGGTGGCTGGTTGGCATTAATACATTGGTACACTAGTAAGGCATGTAGGATGTGGCTTATAGCCAGTTGGTATTAGTTAGAGGCTTACAACCTAGGGGCAGCACCATAAGAAGGTGCTGATTGCTTGAATCTTCTTAGTTGGGGTAATTGGAGAGAAGTTAGAGAACCACTTACTTTCTGCTATCATCTGGCATTTAATGCTCTACCAAAATAACGAGGAAGTATAGAGTTATTCCTGTTAGAAATCATAGGATTGTAGCCTAGTCTGTAGGCCTCAGCTACTTGTACTTGTTTGTACCAAGAAGAAAACCCAAATAAGAGAACCTTGCACAATCTGGGCAGATTACCTTACCTTCCTAAGGAGGAGGAGGTCATCTAGTTCAGAAATCTGACTAGATTGGATTCTGGGTCTACATTTTAGAGAAGAGCAGGTACATGGATCCAGGCTTCTGCACCCTCCAAAAAGAAGATGATGATGATGATGTTGATGGTGATGACAACGAGGACGACCAGTCAGAATGTCTTAACTGAGCCAGTGATGCATGCTTTTCGGGAAAACCTTCATTCACAAGTATTCCAGACACCACCAGGCTTCAGGCATGGCCATGAGCAAGACCAGCAAATAACAGCTTTTTGCCTTGCAGCTCTGACCCCAATGTTGTCTGCTATTTCCAACATGGCAACTCTGAACATGGCCCACAGCAGGATGCTGTTGAATTAACATCATGGCTTCATCAGAGGATGTGGGGTTGTAGTACTTCTGGGTGATGAAGTTGTTTTAGTAAATCCATTTTTAAAAAGAAAAAAAGGACTTGTTTTTACTTTTTTCTAAATGTCTCTGACTACTTACTGTTCTATAAATAGATTATTTTTCCTTTTTTAATATACATATATGAATATATAAATATATATATTTACTGTTACCAGCAGCATATGACAGTTTCAGCATCAAAAATCCATTTGGGAACTTGCTTTTTCTTTGTTGCTTTTTGATAAATCCCAGTTCCTTCCTTGTAGTACAAGGAGTTATCACTCCCGTCTCTATCCTAGCTTGACCAGATCTTCCATTTTGCTTTTGTTCCGATGAGATGTATTTCCTTTGTGTGTTGGGATTTGTTCCTGTCTTTTGGGAAACTTAGTCTTACTCTAGTCTGTGCTGGCTGTTTTTTCTTTTGTATGTAAATGTTTGAAACTATGGTGCTGTGTCCTCTTCCTCCCTGCTGCACTCTCTGTTCTTATCAAAGGGTTAGGCAAGCAGTATGTAAGCTCTTACTAGAAGGGGACTGAAATTTTTAAAAGGACAAAATAATTACAAAAAATAGCATTTTTGTCTTCACTATCTTGTATCCTTTATTTTGATCTGCAGATCTGTGGTTTGACTTAAATTCATCAGTTGTCCTTTTAAAAGTGGGTGGGGTGGGGTGGGCCTTGAAACAGCTTATAGTCTCCTTTTCCCTTTTTGCCCCAGTCTCTTGAAATGTCTTCTAGTAACTAGAAGTGAAATGTACTGTCCAGTTACAGTTTGAGTGGGTATGAGATTTAACTCAAAAGTCATCTTACTTAAAAACAGCAAAAGCTTTCTTAAAAAAAATCCAGTTTCTATAAATGCTTTCTCTATGGTTCATACTACCTACTTTTTGGTCACTCTTTCCATAGTACTTGATAACATTTTGAGTGTTTCAACCTGTTAGATTTGTAAATGTTGCTGTGTGTATATCTTAAGATTTCAAATGTGTGTATGATTTAAGATTTCAGTGGACATTGCAAAGTAACTAACCAATTTCATGTTTTCATTTTGCCAAACTAAAGACCATCAATTAAGAAGTTCATCTAGTTAATGATATAGAAGAAAGCACAATATTTTCTGCCTTTTGGTCTTTGTAAAAGTCTTCCAATACTTGTGGTTAAAAATTGAATGTAATTCAATTTTTCAAAAATTCAAAATGTAAGCAATGGATGCCTAGAATACATTTTAAGATTTGATTTTTCCCTCCCAGTCACCCATTAATTACGTCATCAACAATGGAGAATCATGAGAATGCTGAGAAGAGTGGTTGTTTGGGTGCTTGGCTTCTTGAAGTGTATAGTGGATAAAGGTGGCTATTTGGGGAATAATTTGTGTGTTTGATGATGGTATTTGCTTGTTGGAGAACTGGGGAAAATACAAGGCAGTCTTCACCCATGAATAGTTGTCTGTCCTTCTGACATTTTGCAGCTTACATATATTATTTAATTGATAACTGTGGGGTTTTCTGAATTTATTTTTGAAAGATTTTGTCTGTCTTGACCACAGATTTCAACTGAGGAGAATAGAGGAGAGAATTAGTGCCCTCTTCCCTTCCCAAAATGTACAAATCTACAGTTTTGGAGTTAATGAAATAAGATTGATCTAGTTAAAGAAATGTTGGTATTCTAATATGAAGCTTTAATGCCACTTAGAGAAAATTGCTTATTTACAACTTACTCCATCCTTCTGTGTTAACATTTTGTATTAAAACTTGATTTAAAATGTTTCTGTACCCTTCCTGTCTCCTCAAATTTGCCATTCACATATTTTAACTTGTGTTTAATTCTAAAGTTTATCTCACTGCCTTCATTTCAAAAATTTGACAAAAGTAGTAGGAAAGAAACATGGGGGAAAAAATGGTAGGTCTTTGATCATTCTTAAAAGGGTAAAGTCATTAGAATTGTGCAATTCCCCAGATAGCATTAGTAGTTAGCTTTCTGGTCGGGGAAAGAAGAGGGACATTTTTTCCTCACAAATGTTTATTTTACTTTCTGATAGTTACTGCAAAAAGCCATGTTGAGATGTAGATGCTGGGCTTCCTCACTAAGCTGTTGCAAACCAGCTTTGCATGCATGGTTCAAACTCCTGCCTCAGTAAAATTATAAATTACTGCATGTCATACTTTGAAAAGGCAAACATTAAATCTGTAATTGCCCACAATCTAATGATCAAAAACATGGCAAATGCTGACAGAACTATAAGATTTGCATGATTTACATGTGTTTCACTTCTGTTTTTCTCTACTTTTGTCTTTACCATGTGTCCAAGAAATGTCAATTTGTTTTTCTTAATTGTTGGATTCTGGATGTAGTTCAGTGCATGTAAACAAATTCCCTGCTTTCCAGTATTTTAATTCTATAGTATATTTGTATACATATCAGCCAGTACTTAAAGGAGGAAGATAAAAAGAAAAATTAAAAAGCCCTCTTCAAAAGGTGAGATTATCCATTTTTTAAAAGGAGAAAGTGATAGTTTGGAGTGGGATTTGAAAATTGTAAATTGTGGAAAAATTGAGCTGTTGAAGTTCCACATATAATTAGGTTCAATAAAGTTTCACATGTGAATTAGCTTCATATGTGTGTAGAAAGTTGCTTTTGCGGTAGGTCCTTAAGTATAATTCCTTTTGAAATCCCCCCTCCTTTTAATTAAAGCATACTGTTACTTCTTTGCCTTTGGATGTGCCAAGTGGTATTTACAGCATGAGAGGGAAGGAATGGATGTTAGTATATTTTTGGAATTGCAGTCTTCTCTTGGCCTGGATCGTATCTAGTCACCACTATGTAACACAGGATATGCACTGGAAAATATGATGGGTTTTGAAAGATGTATCCTGCTCGCTCTTACTATTGCAATATTCTAATTGTATAAACAGGAATGTCTTTTGTAAACCTCAAGGCCCCCTATTATTATTCCCTTACATATTTATTTACAATTTATCAGGGTTATTGGTGGTGCCTTATGAAAAGTATAACTGCATTCCCTTTTAAGCATGTCTTACATTTCTTTTGCTTTCTGAAAGAATATTAGATACGGTTAATTGCATTACATCTAAAAAATAATAAAAAGTGTGTGCACTCAGTTCCCAATCTCCATCCCCACTTCCAACCCAACTCCATTTACATTGGTAGAACTTTAAATAGTAACCAAGTAAAGGTAAATTTTGGTAATGAGTATTGACAGTTCTGAGGAAATTTAGCAAGTATATGGAGCCACTTTTAATCTGTGCCGAAGCAGTTTCTAGTATTTTATTTGCTCTCTGTAAAATAAAGAATTGAGCTCAAAAGTGTTTGGGGGAAATGGTGAGGTGTAATTTCTGAAGATCTCACTTGTCCTCTTTTTTTTTTTTTTTAATATTTATTTTTTTTAGTTGTAGGTGGACAGAATATTCTTATTTTATTTTTATGTGGTGCTGAGGATCGAACCTAGTGTCTCACGCATGCTAGGCGAGCACGCTACCACTGCGCCATAACCCCAGCCCCACTTGTCCTCTTTTTAAGCAAGAAACCAGTGATGATCAACTTACTCACCTTTGGTTTTTGAGAACTGTATCCCTTTGCTGCAAACCAGTGATAGGGAGAAGAAATAGTCTTTTTTTTTTTTTGGTACTGGGGATTGAACTCAGGAGCACTCGACCACTGAGCCACATCCCCAGCCCTATTTTTGTGTTTTATGTAGAGACAGGGTCTCACTGAGTTGCTTAGCACCTCGCCATTGCTGAGGCTGGCTTTGAACTCACGATTCTCCTGTCTCAGCCTCCCTAAGTGCTGGGATTACAGGCTTGAGCCACCGCGCTCGGCTAAGAAATAGTTTTTTTCTTCTTTTGGCTTCCTAATGCTCAGAACTAGTTCAAACCCCGTTACTTCAGAAAAGTAAATGGCACTTTTTCCTGATTACCAAGGTTACCAGGTTTTGCAAGCATGAAGGACATCATTGCTGAAAATAGTAAGGTTTTGCTTACAGTGAATTTGGTCCTGGTTTCATGAAGTGTATGATTCTTATGTACGTATAGGTTGGGAAGAAAGTTGGTGGGAAAAGGGAAGAAAAAAAATCTGGTTATCTTTTAACTTAGAAGATAATTTTCTTGCCAACAAAAATAGATATCTGAAATTTCATAAGATGACAAATACTTTTCTGTGTAAAACTTGTGTAGAATCCTCACAATTTATATTGAGCATTTCTTGGGGCCTTGACATTGTGGTTGATACCTATAAATGGAAGATCCAGAATTCCTTTATGGACCATTCATTGGAAGATCACACATAATGAAAGGAGAGAACAATACAAAAGAATGCAACTGAGTAGCATATTGTATGAATAAACTTCAGATCGATTTTGGAATTTCTTGACTCTTCTCACCTGTTTGCTCTTTAAGGTGTATTTCTACTCTGGCAGGAAGAAAGAAAATTAGTATTTCTACGTAGTATTCCATGAAAATTATTAGGCAAGACTTTTTTAGAATCTTCAGAACTGGCCTGTGAATCTTGTCAGTGGTGAAAATGGACCACTACGAGAAGCTTTGAAGTAGCTAGTTGGTTCCTGCTGGTGAACTTAAAGGAAACTTTTTGAGTTATCAGGGATGAAGTAAGTAAGTAAGGTGAAGTAAAAATTTCCTGTATGTTAAAGAAGATTTTTTTCTCTCCAGAAACCCCGATGAGAACCCTGGATTTTTACTCTTATTGTTAGTTAACTACTTGTGGCCTTGGTTTTCTATCATCTTTGGTTTACATGGATCTAAAGAAATTTAATTCAAAGCCACTCTGCTTGATGGAATAAACATGGGCAATTTTAAAGGATGTTTCCTTCTTGAAAGTTTATAGAACTAAATGAAATAAGAGAAGTCATGTTGGCCAAGTCCCCACTTAATGATTAAAAAAAAATCTATTCAATATTCCTGAGGAGGGAACATATAACCTATAACCTATACTGAGTATCCTATTTTCAGAAGATCTGTTGCTGAATGTCTATAATCCCAGTTACTTGGGAAGTTGAGGCAAGAAGATCACAAGTTTGAGTACAGCCTGGATAAGGTAGTGAGCCCCTGTATCAAAGTAAAAGGACTGGGGGTGTAACTTGGGTAGAATGCCCCTGGTTTCAATTCCCAGTACCACACATGCACACATAAATCTTAAGTGAGTTGCAAACCCATCCTCAAGCTTACGTGTAGCCTTCCTTCCACTTAGGTCTGAATTTTGCAGTTCATCAAGCACTTCCATGTATATCCCCAAACCAGCATGCTGTCCATCTCTGTGGAGGTACAGTGAGAGTGAGAAACATTTTGAGAGCCCTAACCATGTCATTGCCCATTCTGAATTGGTACCTAACCCTAGTAAGTAATTCTCAGTCCTCCTCCCACCCTAAATCAGGACTTGGGTCTCTCCCATCTGCATGCTATGCTGCTGTGCTGAAACCAGTAGGCCACTTGGGCACTGAACAACTTTAGTCTTTCTGACTTTGCCCTGCCACCCTCTCTTGACTGGGGCTAAGCTTTGTTGAGACACAAAATAGCTTATCACTAGTAGTTTTCTTGAGAACCCAGCACAACAATTCAAGCACATCTAGTCTCGGTTAGTGCCCTATGCTTGTTTGTCATAGAACCATATACACTCTAGAGTTCCAGTTGGAACATTGAGACTGGTTTAATTCACTTTGCTTCTCATCACTATATGTATTGTGGCCATCTAAAATAGAAGCCCATTCAGTCATCAATACTGGTTCATATTCTAGGACTGGTACTGCTTTCCTCAGTTGACCATTGCTATCCTCCCTGCCAATTCTTTGCATTAAAGAGATCTTACTTTGCTGTTCTAAGAAGTAGAGAATAAGCTGGGCATGTTGGCGCATGCCTGTAATCCCAGCACTTAGGGAGGCTGAGACAGAATCACGAGTTCAAAGCCAGCCTCAGCAATGGCGAGGCGCTAAGCAACTCAGTGAGACCCTGTCTCTACATAAAACACAAAATAGGGCTGGGGATGTGGCTCAGTGGTTGAGTACCCAAGTTCAATCCCCCCAAAAAAAAAAAAATAGATTTGGGTAGGGTGTAGGGTTTTTTACCCCTGTTTTTGACTGCCACTATTATACCATTGGGTTTTGTTGTTTTTCACTCTGAGGTCTCTGCTACCCAGCTGTATCATCTGTCCTCATTGCTGTCATCTCTTGTTCCTCCTCTACATCTGCTGAGGGATTTGGATGGTTGTGGAACCCTTTATCTCCAGCTCTGCCATCATTTTGGGCAATTTCATTGATCATGGATGACCTTAAATTTCTAGACCTCCACCTCCATTAATAGCATTTTCACTCCATTTAGTAAACCAATTGGTTTACTTTTTAGTCCAAGGCCACACCTTGGACTCTTGTCAAAAGCTTATTTCTGAAATACTAAATTGTAAGGTCCTCTTCATACAACTCTGATTTTAACACTTCGTCCTTTGATCCCTTTCACAAAGCATTTGACTTAAATCAACTTCCAATTCCCTAGCCACTTTTTTTCTTCCAATTTGTCAGTTCACCCAGGCTTAACTCCTCCATTTAGTTTAGACTATGGCCTGTCACTCACGCATGGTGCATTGTTTTCCTGTCAGTCTGGCTCTGCAGAATCTTTTTTTTTTTTTAATAGTTTTTTAGTTGTAGATTGACACAATACCTTTTTTTTAAAGAATTTATTTTTAATATGGTGCTGAGGATAGAACTCAGTGCCTCACATGTGCTAGGCAAGTGTTCTACCAGTGAGCCACAACCCCAGCCTTGCAGAATCTTATCTCTGGATCAGTTTAGCCTGACTTTGCTTTCATGGGTTGCTGTGACTGCTTACTACACACCATTGTTCGGTGGCACTACACATTGACTCAGGTGGGTAAGACTCTCAAAGCAATTAGGCAAGGGGGCCCTTAGGGAGCCTGCAACCTCTCTCATTTTTAAAGGGCATTTCAGACTTTCACCTCTTGTCAAATACACGAACATTTCTCCTCCCTCAGCAAAGGCCTGCTAGGCCCACCTAACACTGCAGACGTTGAAACTAATGAGAACTCTAAGCTTTCTTGGTTATAAATATCAGCATCTTCATCTATCCCAGAAGAGGTGTCAACACTAGGAATATATATATGAATGAGCTAGTCAGTGGATCCCATCCTAATTTAGAGACATTGTTCCATCAACTAGTCCCTCTTTTCAGTGTCTCATTTATATAGCATATAGCATTGTTCCATCAACTAGTCCCTCTTTTTCTTGCTCTTTATCTTTTCTTTTTAGCCAAGCCCATCTGTTCTATTTCACTTTCACATCACTTAGTTGATTGTAATCTGAGTTTTATCGTCAACATTTCACTGAAATTGTTCCTACTAAAGTCACCAGTGAATGCCATATTACTAAGTCTAGTGGATGCTTTTTTAACCTCTCTTCAGCATTTGGCATTGTTCACTCCTTCATTGGTTTCTTGATCATTACTTTTAAAACATTTTTCTTCCTTTTTTCTTTCTTTTTTTTTGGGGGGGGGGTACCAGGGATTGAACTCAGGGGCACTTGACCACTGAGCCACATCTCCAGCCCTATTTTGTGTTTTATGTAGAGACAGGGTCTCACTGAGTTGCTAAGCGCCTTGCTGTTGCTGAGGCTGGCTTTGAACTCACGATTCTCCTGTCTCAGCCTCCCAAAGTGCTGGGATTATAGGCATGCACCACAGCACCTGGCTAAACACTTTTTTTTCTTTAATGCTTAAAGGGATGTCATCAGGGACCCTTCTCTATACACTGTGAGTACTCTAGTCCTCTCCCAATAACCACTTTTATTCAGATGATTCCCAAGTCTCTATCACATGCCCATGCTTTTTTAAAATATAAGTTCTTTTTTTAAAAAAAATATTTATTTTTTAGTTGTAGGTGGACAGAATATTTTATTTTTATGTGGTGCTGAGGATTGAACCCAGTGCCTCACACGTGCTAGGAGAGCATGCTACCACTGTGCCATAACTCCAGCCCCTTAAAATATAAGTTCTTTAATCAACTGCAGGAAACATTTTCACTTGTACTGTGCTTCAGCCATATTGATTTTCACTTTACATGTACCAGGCTACAGGCTTTGTTTCTGTAATGCCTTCTATCTTTATTCTTTGAGATATTCGCTTAAATTCTATCTCTTCAGAGGCCTCTCATTCTCTCACAATAACCTGTTCTTTTGTAGGACTTTGTAATGTGTGATATATTTATGAGAACAGAGGCCTTACTTTCCTTTATCTCTCTATGCCTAGCAACTAGAACAATACTATGCATATAGCAGACATTTAATAATTATTGAATGAATGTTGGTTTGTGTTGTGCTTTTGTTCCTCTCTAAATATTATTGTCCCTTTCTAATTTTTGTTTTTCATTTGATACTAGGAATTGAGCTAAGGAGCACTTTACTACTGGGCTACTCAAGTCCATTCTACTTATTTATTTCTATTTTGAGACAGAGTCTTCCTAAGTTGCTGAGGATCTCACTAAATTGCCAAGCTGGCCTCAAACTTGTGATTCTCCTGCCCCAGCCTCCTGAGTGGCTTGGATTGCAGGCATGTGCCACCACACCTGGCCCTTTCTGTTATGTTTGTACTACTATACCTTCATCTACTACCTCCTCATTCTTCAAAATTCAGCTTATCTCCTAACTCTTCTAAGAATTCCTCTAGGTTACTCTTCTCCTAATTTGATCTAGATGTCTTTTCCTGGAATTCTGACAGCATTAATGGTTCTCAAAGTGTGTTTTCTGAATCAGCAGCATCAGTACAACAAGGTAGTTTGTTAGAAATATATATTATTGGACCCTACCCCAGACATCTTAACTCAAAAACTGGGAGTGGTGCCAACAAACTACATTTTAACCAGTCCTCCAGGTGAGTATGATACCTGCTGATAAAGTTTGAGAACCACAAGAGTATAGTAACCATTATATCTCAAGGACAATGCCTAGAACAACATTATTACAAACACCTGAAATCAATTGTCTTGAAGCTTCATCCATCCAAGTTCTTGAGAGTATGTGAACTAATTCAAGTTCCTGACAGCCTTTCTATTATCCTCAAATTATCCATTTTCAATATTCAATTATCTCTGCCCCACCCCAGCCCTCATCCTCAACTCCTGGTTAATATCATTAATTAATATCATTATTCTTTCTCATGTGCTGACTGAATTCCTTCGCCTTATTCATTGAGCAGATTCCAACTTCATCATCTTAAATATATATGAGGAGCATCATCTTGGCTTTCAAACTACAATTCTGAATAGAAGGACTATCAGCATAATCACCCCCAACAAGACAGAATTCACAAAAGAACGTGGTTAGCATTCCATTTGTATAGCTGGAGGTGTACAGTGGAAACCAAAGATAAGCTAAAGCTCTGTATATTCTGTGTCATTGCTACCTGATTCACTTCTCTGCCAAATAATAGATGTTTGCTTCATAGATATACTAATATTTTCAAAACTTTAAAAAACATATTTGTTTGTTAAAAATATAATGCATATTTGTTTAAAAAAACCGAAAATAATGGAAAATCATCTTTCACCCAAAAATTACCACTGATAAGATTTAACTGATTTTATTTTGAGGCAACTTTCTGTGCATATTTATTTATGCATAGATGAAAATATATACATCTTTACCTAAGTGAGACCACACTCTGTGTACTGCTTTGTAACTTCCTTTTCTGGGTTAATGGAAATATTTGTACATGACCATAAACACCAATTTGTATCTTTTTTTGTCTATTAGTATTGTTTTTATTCCTATTTTACAAAGGAAGAAATTGACACATAGAGAAATAAAGTAGTTTGCCCAGTGGTGAAGAGAGGATTCTCTTTTTTTTTTTGGTACTGGAGATTGAACTCAGGGGCATTCAACCACTGAGCCACATCCTCAGCCCTATTTTGTGGTTTATGTAGAGACAGGGTCTCACTGAGTTGCTTAGCACCTCGCCATTTCTGAGGCTGGCTATGAACTCGCAATTCTCCTGTCTCAGCCTCCCTAAGTGCTGGGATTACAGGCTTGTCCCACTGCGCCCCAGCAAGAGGGGATTCTCTTACTCCAACTTTTCACAACATTGCAATATGCTTGTATCATTTTTTAAAAGAATTTTTTCATAATACCTTTATTATAGTTATTTATTTGTATGCAGTGCTGAAGATTGAATCTAGGGCTTCACACGTGCTAGGCAAGTGCTCTACCACTGAGCTACAGACCCAGCCCAACTTGTATAATTTTTAATGGCTACGAAGGTTTGTATTGTATGGAATCTTTTTTTTTTTTTAATATTTTTTAGTTGTGGATGAACACAGTATCTTTATTTATTTTATGTGGTGCTGAGGCTCAAACCCAGCACCTCACACATGGCGAGGCAAGTGCTCAACCGCTGAGCCACAACCCGAAGCCCTTATATGGAATCTTAATGATTTTTAAGATCTACATATATTGAGGACATTATTTCCTTGCGTTGTGTTGCAAATTTTGACAATCTTATTACTAGTCTTTAAACCTTATTTATAATTGGTTTCTTTATAGAAATTATTAAGCTTTAGGATATAAACTTCTTTAATTTTATAATTCCTGGTTTTCCTGACATGCTTAGAATGACCTCCCCATTACAAGGTAATAAAAGTACCTACTTGATGTTGCTTAATATTTTTGCAGTTTTATTCTTTACTTTAAATATTCTATCTTGAATTAAAGTGTGAAGAACACCAAATTTCTTTAGATTATTTCTCTCCTTGCTACATTTCTTGTTTCTTCCAGCATACTTATTTACATTTTAGAGTATTTGGCATGTGCTTTGCACTTCTATGCATGTGTACATATAGTCATTCCAAAACCTCTAATGCAAGCAAGCACCTAACACATGTGTAGACATTCAATATACCCAGCTGTGTATAACAGCATCACCATACATTTAACAGCCTGAAACAACACAACTTTCCTACCTCTCAATTTCTGTGGATCAAGAATCAAGACACAAATTTGCTGGGTACTCTGCTCCAGGGTGTCACAAGGTTGTGTTTGAAGCTATGGTCATATCTGAAGTTGAACTGGGGAAGAATATGCTTTCAAGCTCATGTAGTTGATGGCAGCATTTACTTCCCTGAGGATTGCTGGACTGAGGATGTCAGTCTTTAGCTGGCAAACAGAGGCCAACTTCAATTCTTTGGCTCCTGAGTTGGCCCAACATGGCCACTTGCTTCCTCAAAGCAAGCAAGACAGATGTTGTAATCTTACGTAATGTAATCATGCATAAGTCATCACATTCTATGACATCTTTGCCATATTCTGTTAGTTAAAGGAACATCACAGTTTCTGCTCATACTAAGACGAGATCACACAAGGTGGTAAATATCAGGAGGCAGAGGTCATGGGAGGCCAACTTAAACGTTTTCTGCCACATTCACATAGTATGAGAAATATATCACATTAAAACAAGTACCTGAGAAAAGAAACTAACTTCCTTAGGCTTAAAACCCCCTCTGTCCATACTTTCCTATTGACGTTAGATTGAAAAGGAAAATGTAATGTCTTTTTTGTTGGGGATTGAACCCAGGGGTGCTTTACCAATGAGCTACAATTTTGGGATAGGGTCTCCTTAAGTTGCTGAGGCTGACCTCAAACTTGCGGTCCTCCTCCTACTTCATTCAGTCTCCTGTGTAGCTGGAATTATAAGCACGAGCCATCATGTCCAGTGTGTCTTTGTTTTTCTAATGTTCCTAAGAAGAAAAGCAGTAACTTTTTCAGAGTGCTAAAATTGTATAATATTGTTACAGTTTGGACCATTTATAACTGCTCTTTGGTCAGTCCCCTGCACTCAGTAGAAAAGTTTTTTCTATTTTCTTAAAAAATAGAAATCTCCAAATCTCAAGTCTATTTCTACATGTTCTGAGTTTCTTAAGTCCACTGGTTGTTCTCTTCTGAACACCAAATTGTACATATACTTTTTTTTATTTTAATTTTTTTAGTTGTCAATGGACCTTTATTTTATTCATTTATATGTGGTGCTGAGAATCGAACCTAGTGCCTCATACATGCTAGGCATGCACTGTACCACTGAGCTACTACCCCAACCCCTCATATCCTTTTTAATATCAATGCAAAGCATTATTTTAGTCTTCATACTACAACTATGGATGAAGGAATCTTACTTCCTTGGCTTTAAAAATATGGTAATATTCACAGTATGCATGGTTATGAGTATTTGCAAGTTTGTTTCCTCTCCATACAGGTTTTTTTTCTTCTTCTGCAGCCTTGTGTTTTTTGACCTGTAAGCAAAAATTACTCTATTTTCCATTCCCAAATACAGAAATGTGAGGATTCTCTCGGAGTCTGTTCTTATCTTTCCTATGCATCATGAGAGTTTCTATTTTGTTCCTAAGGGAGGAGTCAATTGGAGCTTTATAAAATTGATTTCTTGACACATAGTATATTTGGTATAGGAGCCAAGATAAACCAAGAGCAAATTTCAGAGTTTTAAAGTATCTTATCCCAAGTTTGTATGTTAATAAACAATACCTTTCCAAGATAAAATTGCCAGTTCTGCTACTGATAGGTAGTTCCTATGTATATCCATTTGCCAACAGACTCATTTACACCTCAGCAAAGGCATGGGTCAGTGCGGGCTTTGTACATATATTGCAGTTCTTTTCCGGGACATGTTTAATAATCTAACCGATCTAGGTTCATGGCATTTTAGCATGTGAACTTTCCTATGCTTCTGCTATGTCTAAGATCTAAACCATTCACATTTAGCAATGTATCTAAACCATTCCTAAAAGATGCCTAATACCTGCATGAAAAACAACGTGTCTGGGAAATATTATGTATAATAGCTTGTTCCAACTCCTTTTTTCTAATATTATTAATTAATCTATCATTGCATGATAAAATATTTGTTTACCAAGCAAAGATGTTCTCATTTGTGACATGGTTGCCACTATGTGGGTGGTATTGAGACTGAGAGATGGCTAATGGACAGACTAGAGAGAGAAGAAAATGATATGCTGAGTTCACTGAAAATTCCCAACTTCCCAGGTATTTATTTCTTTGCCAACTGTGTTTTTCTAAAGTTGTATCTGCGTCCTCTCTGGTTTGCAGAGCAGGGAGAAGAGACACTTTATACATATAAAATATAAAGATGTGAGATGACAGATATGTTAATCTGCTTCACTATAGTAGCCATTTTATTATCTCTCCATATCCCATAACATGTTGTACACCATATATATGTATACACACACACACACACACAAATAGGATTTATTTAAAAACAAAACTAAAGAACAGAGATCCAGTAACTAAGGTGAAGATGAAGGGAAGGAACAGTGGGTAAAAAATGGTATCAGAATATTTTGATGGATGGAAATGAAGAGTTATAGGAAGAAGCTGGAATGAAACGTGAATTCTGGCATTAGGACCTATCTAACAGAAATCGAGGTATAAAAGACTGCCTATTTTTCTCCCTCTTTTCAAGTCATTCTTTTCCAGTGAACAACAGCACTGCTTTGTTGGCTACAAAAGGGAGCTGTGGCCCAGTACCAGAGCAGCTGCAGGCTCTGGTCCAAAGAGCAGACCCTGTAAGAGGCAGAAGGGATAGAACAGAGCCATCACCACACATGTAGTGCAGAGTGAGGTGATCTGAAGACCAGAATGGAAGCACAAGGTACAGGATGAAACTAGACCAGCAAGGCCTGTCATGAGGGAGGGGACACTCCATGGCCTGACTTGGGAGACGAATACACGGGGAAAGAATGGATAATAAGTGACCCATGTTCACATGGCTCAAGGCAAAGCCATATTCTGCTATTTCTTTAAAGTACCAGCATAAGTTCCCAGAGCAGAAAGCCAGAGGATTCTTCTTAAAAGACTTCATGTTTGAAATAGATCTTCAGATTGAAATTACAAGATAGTAATATTTATGTTAACCTGGGAAGCTGAGTTCAGGAGTGGATCTAGGTTTCATAGGTCTTGAAGTTTAGACAATTGTAGGGGGCTCTCTTTATGAAAAATAGCACAAACAATTTGAAACTAGGAACAGTAGACTAGAAGGCACACATGTGAGTAAGGGGACTTGGAGCTTATGCTTTATTAACTTCAACATAAATGGGACCTTTGTTGGGTGAAGTAAAAGGATCTGCTAAATACTGTGTTACTTAGTAGCTTTGAAATCTTGGACAATTTATGTTTCCTCTCTGAAGCTCATTTCTTACCTATGAAGTAGGGATGGATAATGCCAATTTCTGGGTTGTCACTGAAGACTAAATGTGAGTGAATGCATGTGAAAGTACCATACTGTTAATATTGATGAAACTATGTGGTGCTGACTTTTGGTAAGTATGGATGTTGATAAGAGGTGAATATCAATCATCTTGGTCATTATTGTTTACAGCTCTAATTTTGGAGGTTGTTGGGGCAGGCCCCAAACAGCTATAGCTAGGCTCCCCTGTTGAGTCTTCTATGTCATGTTTTCAGTGTGTAGCCAGGGCTAGGCACTAGCTATGTTATGGTTAGTCAAGGCCAGAAACACTGTGATTCAGTGTATAGACTCAAGGTCATAAACATTAACTTGTGAGCATGTATCCTCCCTCAGGTAAACTGTTGGCAGTCTGCCTTCTTTGTTTGAGCTGTATATATATAAAAAGGGCCTATGAAAATGGCTTGGGAAACTGGCTAATGGCTATGGCTGCCTCCGAATAAAGTATGACCAATATCCTCGCTATGCCTCAGATATTCTTGCACCTGCCGAACCTCAAATCCATTTCCTGGGTCAGAGCCCCCGCCACATGACAGAGGTCAAGGGAAAAAACCTCTAACTTAATTAAATATTTCAATTATTTTCTGAGTGCTCCTAGATTTATATGTATACACAAGATAACATTATACTGTCCTCAAGAAGCTTATAATATAGTGGTGTTGGATCTGAGCTATAATTATTGAATATGTGAATTGAGAAAATAATAACTCTTGGAATGACTGGTGTTGCTTGGAGAAAGAATTGTGGGTAGAAGTAGTAGAAAGGAGAAGGATTAGATCAATTGTCTTCTCTGTCAGAGCCTGAGATCAGCTATGGAAGAAGGGAAAGAGTTGAAGGGAAACCTAGAGATGATCCAGTATTACCCTTTCATTTTAAATATGAGAAACCGGGGCCTGGAAAGGTGAAATGAGTCACCCAGGGTTATGTGTTCAATTAAATATTCAATTATCTTCTGAGTGCTCCTACATTTTTATCTGGAGCACTATGTCCAGGATTAGAACTTTGGAATTCTGCTTCCCAATTATCCTTTCATTTTTTCACACTGAAATTTACTTTCATATTATTCTCTATGCCCTTTTCTTTCACT
This sequence comes from Geosciurus inauris, assembly GCA_004024805.1. Taxonomy (NCBI): domain Eukaryota; kingdom Metazoa; phylum Chordata; class Mammalia; order Rodentia; family Sciuridae; genus Geosciurus; species Geosciurus inauris. The sequence goes on from PVHX01003496.1 coordinate 46,764, forward strand.
CCCCACCCCACTTCGGCCACCTTGCAAAACTCTATGGAAGGCCACCCTATTCTAATAGTCAGCTATTAAACCTTTTTTAGGCTTCTCTGAGACTACTAGTGTGTAAGTGGAGTTCTCTCAGATGCTGAATTTCTTTTTTTTTTTTTTTTTAAACTTTTATTTTATTTATTTATGTATTTTGTATGTGGTGCTGAGGATCGAACCCAGTACCTCATGTGTACAAGGCAAGCGCTCTACCACTGAGCCACAATCCCAGCCCAGATGCTGAATTTCTTGACTGGTGGAAACCAATAATTCAGTTGGCAATGCAAAGCCATTGCTGAAGCCAAGACCCCATTAGCCAGTCAATAAGGAAGCAGCGTGAAGGACGCATGAGGAAGTTTTGGACACCACAGCTGGACAGAGATGTTAAGGACCTGGAGAGCATCCAGAGAAGAACAATGAAAACAGTGGGTGGGGTGAGAAGTAAGAGCTCTTAGGAAAGATGAAAGGATTTGGGGAGTATTTATTTTGGAGAAGAGGCGGCTGAGGTTGCTTTGAAAAAGAAACCAGCTGTAGAACATCTTCCTGAGGTCACAGTGAGAAATTAGCTAACAGCAGCAAGAAGCTTTAGGCTACAGAGGTTTTCAAACTTAGCCACCCATTAGAGCTATCCAGGGAGCTTTATAAAAAAAAGTCTCAGTGTCCAAGCTGCAACTCAGGATAATTACATCAGAATCTTTCAGAGTGGGAGCCAAACAAAAGTCATTTAATGTTCCCCAGGTGGTTTCGTTGAGTAGCCAAGATTGAGAACCGCTGAACCAAAGGTGAAGATAAAAGCTCTTTAATTGCTGAAGATTATGTAATTCGGGAAAGGGTCACTGTGTTCGTCAGTTTTTCATTAAGAAAATACCTGAGGTAATCAAAAAAAGGGAAGTTTATTTTGACTCACAGTTTTCAGAGGTTTCAGTTCATGATCAGTAGGCCCTGTTGCTTCGGGCTGGTAGTGAGGCCGCACATGATAGTACCTGCCACCTCAAGATGACCTGGAAAGACAGAGAATGAGGAGAGGCAGAGGTTCCAATAACCTCTTGGGCACCCCTGCCCCCAGTGACTTCACTCCCTTCCATTAGGCCCCACTTCCTACAGGTCCTACTACCTCCCAAGATTGCCATTGAGATGCAGCGCGGTATGGGTTCTCTGGCTTGTAGATCTGAAGAATGAGACCCATGGACAATGGAGGGTGAGAGAAAAGTAACAGAATTTCTTTTTGAAACAGAAAGAAAGTGGGCTCCCACGAAGGAGGTGCCCTGAGTGGGTTGCCACTGAGTTGCTCCTATCTAGGGGTTTGTATAGTATTGCTGAAAGTGATCTTTATAGCTATTAGCTAATGACTTTTAGGGAGGAGAGTTTCTACATCCAATCAGAATGAGACACTTGGTGATCCTGTGCCCCTTGTCTAATCAAGATGTTGATCAAGGGCTGGGGCTGTAGCTCAGTGGTAGCGCGCTTGCCTAGCATGCGTGAAGCACTGGGTTTGAGCCTCAGCACCACATATAAACAATAAATGAATAAAATAAAGATCCATCAACAAGTAAAAAAAAATTAAAAAAAAAAAAAAGATGTTTATCAAGTGCTTGATCATGTGCTGTCTGGCTCATCAGATACTTTGTACTTGACGTTGGGCATGCCAGAATAAGAAACATGGAATTATTGCAATGGAGGTCTCTGCTCTGTCTGACATATCATATTTCTGGTTCCTTCTCTCACTAAAGGCTGGGCACCAAGCCTTCGACACCTGGGCATTCGGGAAACATACAAGAGCCAAGCTACAGCAGTCACTGAGTGGGATGTATGATCTTCGTACTTGCACATGGTTGAAGTACATCCTCAACTCTTAGCTTCTTGGGGTATTCAGCACAGGGCCTCTATAGAGGCATATTTTGGTATGGAAGGCTTCTTTAGGTACAGTAGTTCTTAGTCCTGGTTATACATCAGAATCACCTGTGGAACTTTAAAAATATATAGCTTTCTGGAGCCCATCCAAAGATATAGAATCCAAATCTCTTAGGTGGGACCAGACCCACTTAATGTACATTTAATATACATTAAATAAATGTATGTTTAAATTATATGTAATATGTGTAAATAGATATATTTAGATATAAGTCTATCCATCTCTCTCTATATATAGCTTTAGAGGTGATTCTGACACACTGTTAGTGTTGGGAATCATGAGTAGGAAAGGGTCATATACTGATTTCCTAGGAAGCTGCTCCTCTCCCTAACATCCACTCTGAAGGGCACTGCAGATTTTTTTCTTTTAATTTGTTCTTTTTAGGTATGCATGACAGTAGAGTATATTTTGACATATTATATATATACATGGAGTATAACTTATTCTAATTAGAATTCCATTCTTGTGGTTGTACATGGTGTGGAGTTTCACTGGTGGTGTATTCATATTTGAACATAGGAAATTTAGGTCTGATTTATTCTACTGTCATTCCTATTCCCCTGCCCCCACCAGCCTTGGAGATTTGACAGGATTAAATTTGTCTTGAAAAACATTATGAGTGGAATGCTTAGGAAGAAATGCACATCCATCTTTATTTTTCTCCCCTTCTAGTAAACACACTCATATGCTAACCTGAGGCAGAAGTCTAACACCGGTCAATCAGAAAACATATATTAAGTACCTTCTTATGTGTTCAATACTATTGTATCCCTTGGAAATAGATAATACTGAGATTCTTCCTTTTCCTCCTCCTCTGTCTCCCTCAGGAGTCCATAAACTCCCGAATTGGGACCAATTAGACAATACAAGAAAGACTGTATTTTTGTACAGATTTCCACTAAAGGGGAAATCTGTAAAGGCTGAAATGACTGGTGATGACTTCATGGAAAGTGTGGGGTTTGAGCTGGGTCATGAGGAACAGTAGGATTCGAAAAGAGACTGAATGAAGGAGGGTATGCCAGGTGAGACAGGAACAAATAGGATATCTTTGGGAAATCTTGAGGAAAAGAGTTTGGCTAGAAAAAGCATGTGGGAGAGTAGAAAGAAGTCAAGCCCAGAGGGGTAGAAGAGGCCAGGTTATTGTGCTTGGTCAGTAGCCATAATCTAAAATTCTTAACAAAGCAGGCAATTCACTGGGACAGGTGAGATAATGTAAAAAAAAGGGTCAGCAACACTTCACTGAAATCTTTTCATTCTCATTTGATAAAGGCCCACTGAAACAGACTCCCTTCAGACTTCTAGTTAATGCTTTGGGACTTCTGATTCTAAACATTAAAAAATTTAATCTTGGAGCTGGGCGCGGTAGCTGAAGCCTGTAATCCCAGCACTTAGGGAGGCTGAGACTGGAGGATCGCGAGTTCAAAGCCAGCCTCAGTAACGGCGAGGAGCTAAGCAACTCAGTGAGACCCTGTCTCTACATAAAAAAAAAAAACCACACAAAATAGGGCTGGAGATGTGGCTCAGTGCTCGAGTGCCCCTGAGTTCAATCTCCAGTACCAAAAAAAAAGAAAAATGTAATCTTGGGGCTGGGGTTGTGGCTTAGGAGTAGAGCCGTCACCTAGTATGTGTGAGGTACTGGGTTCAATCCTCAGCACCACATAAAAATAAATAAAATAAAGCTATTTTGTCCATCTACAACTAAAAAAATTATTTAAAAAATTAATCTTATGAAAGAATTGGGAGGAAAATGGCCCAATGTTGTCAATCTAGGCTAGAAAAATATAACCTTTTTTTTTTTTTTTTAATTGAGGGAGTGGGGGTAAGATAAGAGTAAGGAAAGTTGGGGTTGGGCTTATTTTGAACGATAGAAAATATAGGGAAGAGGAAGTGGAAACCTATGACCAAAGCCTTCAGAATAGACAAGCTTAAGAATCCTTCTTCTCCCTAGGGTCATTACCTTCTATTATCTCAGTTCATTTTCTCTTTTTCTTTTTCTTTCTCTCTCTCTTTCTCACTCCCTCTCTATCTCTCTTTTTTCTCATATTGGGGATTGAACCCAGGGGCACTTAACCACTGAGCCACATCCCTTTTTTTATATTTCATTTCTCTCTGTGTGCATGGCTACTATGGCCAAGAAAGAGAATAGAAGTCCCTGACAGCTGAGACCTGAACAGTATCAGTCAGGCCTTGGTATTACCAGTAGCTGGGCCCACACAGCTGGGTCTTGTGCTCTGCTGGACACAAACATCAGACAAGGCCATTTTGTGAGCAGGATAGATCAAGACACAAATAACACTACTCTGTGATCATGTCTGAACAGAGACAAAAAAATGAACATTGTTCAAACCACAAAGAATGACCGAACACCCCCTTATGCTAACACGAGTGATGGCTACTTTTTAATTATTATTATTATTTTTTTACCAACTACCGCTTTTAACTTCACTTCATTTTTCTTGCTTCTAGATAAGATTCATTGAGAAACCCAATCATAGCTGGGCATGGTGGTACATGCCTATAATCCTGGTAGCTCCAGAGACTGAGGCAGGAGGATCAGCTAGCCTCAGCAACTTAGGGAGTGAGACCCTGACTCAAAATAAAAAATAAAAAGGGCTGGGGATATGTTGCTCAGTGGTTAAGTGCCTGTGGCTTCAATCCCTGGTACCAAAACAACAACAACAACCCCAATTATAATACTAGCCCTGCTTCCTAAAAACATTCAATCTAGAGCAAAACCTTGAAACCTTACTGAACCCTCCTTGAAATTGCCTAACATAAGCTAATACCGTAATAAATCCATACCAAAACCCTCTTACTGCATGGTTCCTTTCTTGTGCATTCTCCCTTATTGCAATGAGCAATAAACCCAGCTTGATTAACTGTAGGCATGTCCTGTGGTCTTTGGCTGGTGGACACTGAATGTGCCCTATTTTTCTCTTGTTTGGAGAAACCAGGGCCAGATGAGAGCCTGTTATGATTTGAATCTTAAATGTCCCTAAAGGCTATGTGTTAAATAAAGGCTTGGTCCCTAGTTGATGGCACTATTAGGAGGTCGTGGCCTAGCTGGAGGGAGTAAGTCATCAGGAGTGTACCCTTGAAGGCTATATTGGGATTCCAGTTCCTTCCCCTCACTCTTTGCTTCTAGCTGCCATGAGATGAGCAGCTTTGCTCTGCCATTTGCTCCCCACCATGATGTTCTGCCTTGTCATAGACCCAAAGCCAAGTGGCCAAGTGACCATGGACTGAATCCTCTGAAACCACGAGCCTTTAAAGTTGATTTTCTCTGGTATTTTGTCACAGCAACAGAAAGCTGATTAATACAGAGTGTAGTATTCATGTTCCTACTTCTGGATCTTCTCTCCCTGTGGACTGGAAAAGACCCATGAGCAGTGAGAGATGAGACTCAGGCCACACTTGGCGTTCCACATCAGTCAGCTAAGCTATCAACAAACACATCAATATATTTTTTCACTTATCACAAATGAGCTCCTGAAGTAATGTTCAAAAATGTTTAGGATGAAAGACTGTCCAACGATTGAAGTTGCTCTTTTGCAGTCTTGTCACCCTACCCTAATCCTTCACCCTGGCTCAGGAGTGCAGGGTTTGGGAGCTGTACTGATATATCCCCATTCACTCAGAACCCTTGCTCACTGTTAATCAGCCAAGAGCTTCCTGCTAAGACTAGTTACATAAATGTTGCAAACTCTGTACTTTGAGAATCAGACAAGAAATCAGGAAAACAGGGATTGGGAGAAACTAGATATAATTAGAAAATAACTACAATTACTTTTCTGGGGTTAAAGAGAAAGAGCTGATTTTCCTCCTTTACTAAGGAGGGCAGGGTGGTAGGGAGGGATAGTAGAAAACATTGGGATAGGAAAGAGCCTTTTAATTAGATTTTTAAACTCTTCTTCAAGGCTGATGAAATTCTTAGTGAAAGGAAAATTTTTCTTGCCATTTTCTCTACTCACCTCTTTCCCAAAGTAAACACAGCACTAGAGTTTTAGCCTTTTTCTTGTCTTTTCCTCCACTAGAGTTAAAGGTAGCCTGGTATTTATAAACCATGGACTTTAGAAATCCTACAAACCTGGATTCAAATCCAGACTCTTTTATTTTTTAATGGTCTTTTAAAATGTTTCTCTGATTGGCTTTGCCATTAGGTGATTTGAAAAGCCATTTGAAAGAAGAAACTTCCCTGCACAACCATAAAGACTCTTTCCTTAAGTTACACAAGGTATAGGCTATCTGTGGAGCCCTTTTACTAGAGGTTAAGGTGAGTTATGTTCATTAAGCTTTCCCAAACTGGGTCTTGCATATTACAAGGGTTCTTGGTTTTCTCCTTGGCTTTATCTGATTTACTTACTCTTGGAGCCAGGCCAAGCCATGTTGAGGTGGTCCAACATGTATAAGACTGAAAAAGGGGAACAGCTGTGAGTGACTCCACCCCACATCCATGCACTCCCAGGCTCTGTCAATATCCACTTGGGGAGACAGGGAGTTTTTCTCTTCCTTACTTAATCTTGCTCCAAAATATGTCAGGACATAAAGCCTAGCCATTCAATTCGTTTTAGGGAATGTGGCAAAGGGCCTTTCCTTCTTCTTAAACAAAAAGGGCTATAGACTGTGGGTTTTCCCAAAGGGAGGAATAAAAAGCTGAGAGAGAACAGGGAAAAGTCAGAGGGATCCATAGTCTCATAGAAAGGCTGGGGTTGGCTTGAGGATCCTGATTCCAAAATCTTATTGCTAGCCAAACACCAAGGATCCCCATAAAGCTAAAGAATAATCTGACACCCTCTAGGCTTTTCAGGGCTTCATCTGAATGCTTAAGAAACTTTTCTCCACACATCTGGCACGTGCAACTCCCACTCTTACAGACTATATGGCAGGAAGGTACAGAGTTGTGAGGCTGAACAAGCCACAACAATCAAAACTTCTTTCCAGTTCATGTCTGGTGTTGTTGCTTATGACCCGCCAAGAAGCACTGATGACATCTGTCATGTAGACCATGTTGAGAGCGCAGAGTATTCTTGGAGCAGGCAAAGCCTCCACAAACCATCTCCCCAGCTCTGGAGACCCAAGTGGTCCCAAGGACTTGGGGGGGAGTATTCAAGGATGCTGATAGCTTCTGTCTCTCAAATCCTGACTCTTACGTGATGGTGAACATATCATTAAAATTCTCTCCAAGCCTGTCTAAGTCATCTCTATGACTAAGATGGTCATAATAATAAAACATAGTCCCGTGAAACATAATCTTAAGAACAATAACAAAACCCCTAAAGCCTTAAATTTTAAACTACTTTTGGACTTACAGAAAACTTGCAAAAATAAAAGTCTCCACATATGCTTTATCCAGCTTTCCCTAATGTTAACACTTTATATAATCATAGTGCATTATCAGTTATTATCACTAAGGTATTAATATTGGTAGAGTACTATTAAAGACCTTATTCATGTTTCACCAGTTTTTACACTGATGTTCCTTTCTGTTCCAGGCTCCTGTCTACCATCTTATCTAGGATCCCATGTTGCTTTCAGTTGTTAATTTTCCTTAGTCTCCTGCAGCCTGAACAGATGCTGTTTTCCATTGTCATTCATAAGATGGACAGTGAGAAGCAATGATCAATTATTTGTTGAATGTCCCTCACTTTGGGTTTGTCATGTTTTCTCATGATTGAACTGCATTTTTGGCAAGAATACCACATAAATGTGTGTCCTTTGTACATCATATCACATGGTTCATGATATGGATATTGATATGTCTTATTACTAGTGTTGTCTTATTACTGGGAATGTTGACCTTGGTCACTTGGCTTCTGCCTGGTTTCTCTGTTATAAAGTTACTATCTTTCTCTTTGTATTTATTAAATATCTTGGGGGAGATGCTTTGAAACTCTTAACTTCTGTTCCTCCTCAAACTTTAATTCACTAATTTTAAACTTCATTGGTGGATTTTATCTGCAAAAATTATTATAGTGCTGTTTGTCTAATGGTGATTTTCTAGTTCACTTTTTTCTTCTACATTTATTAATTGGAATTCTGTAAGGAAAATCTGTTTTCCACCATTTATTTATTTAATTTATTATTTATGTTAGCATGAATTTTATTGAGTCATAATCCAATATGATAATTATTCATTTTGTTGCTCGAATTGTTTCAGTTCTAGCAAGTCACACTTTGTTGTTTAGTTTATTCCACTTGCTCCTTTCTTTTCTTTCAGTGTGATATTTGAAAAGGGATCCAAAAAGTCAACAATTTCCTCACTTCTGTGGTTAAAAAGAACTGTACCTCTTAATTTAAAGGTCTCCAAAGAAGATAACCACCACTTTCTTTACCTCCATTCCAACCTCTATTCCAGAGTTGAAATCAATGCTGCTCAGAAATGTTATTTTTGAAACAAATTATGCTTTTAAAAAACTTATTTGTTCTTGTTCTATTTGTAGTGGAATAGAATTTTAAAGAATATATATAGAATTTTAAAGAATTTAAAATATTTTAAAGAATGTATCAGAGCATATTGGCATTTAAATATGCCCAGGATCAATTAATACAAACCAAGATCTCCCAGGCCTGCTTTTGCCATGATTCACTTTGTTTCAAATAATCCTGGTTTGGGAAGTACACCTTCAATTATCCTCAACATCAAACTCTAGTGAGTCTTCACATTTATTCAGCCTCATTTTTTTTTTCTATCAAGGATTAGACCCAGGGGCACTTAACCACTACCACTGAGCCACATCCCCAGCTCTATTTTGTATTTTGAGACAAGGTCTCACTATGTTGCTTGGGGTCTCACCTAGTTGCTGAGGTTATTTGAACTTGGGATCTTCCTGCCTCAGCCTTCTGAGCCCCTGGGATGCAGCCTCTCAAGTAAGAATTATTGAATACTGATTCTGGTATTACTTGTTTCCATGTTTCTTGACTTTATACCCAGGAGACCAGAGGATGATAGAAACATGAGAATGATGCAAGGCTTGTCCTACCTGATATATGCTGAGCCCCAGCCAGGCAGTGGTGAGAGACTGTCACCAATACCTATCTACCAATAGTTCTCAAACAACTTCTTTATTCTCCTTCCTTTCATCTTGGTTAACCTAAGCAGGGAAAAATATCTATCATATTCATTCCACTGCATAGAGGAAAAAAGAAATTGTAGATTAAAAAAATTTGGAAAGGAACAAAATAGCAATCAAAATGGTAATAAGGCAGAAGTTACTAAAGGATAACTCAAGACCAACTCTAGATAACTCTGATGATGACCTGATCACCGGAGTCTTTCCTGAAAGTGCCAATCATTTTGCACACCTGCCAACATTGAACCCCAGCCCCAGCCCTATTTTTTCAAGTGAAATTTTTTCAGACTTTTTCTATACATATTTAAGTGTGTGTGTGTGTGTGTGTTTAGGAGGTTTTTCTGACTTCTCAGAATTCTGTAGTTGGTGTATCTTTTTTCTAAATCATTGTTTATTCCAAATTGTTAGATGCAAAAGGATAAGTATACTTTTAAATTAATCTATGCTGCACCTGTCCAAAAAAGCACCTATTCTTAATGAATTTAGAGGAGGACCTAAGTTGAGGAGGAGAGTGGGAGGCCACATCCCTCTAGAGAGAGGGCACATGAGCTGCGGAAGAGACACGGTGTGTGATAAGCTCACAAGCAACTGGCTTGACCTGCCAATGTGTGCACATAGTCCCCAGGCTGTGAAATCACTCTTGTCTGGATTGTCTGGTGGCCTAGGGGAGGGGAGAAGAGGAGGGCGGGAGGCAGGAGGGCGGAATGTGGGCTGGGCCAAGTTTAGGATTACAAGTGCCACAGAGGCATTCTCCAGTCACACTTTAAATAGCCAGCACCTTCCCCTTCCCCCTAGATAATTCTTCTCCCCTGACTGGACTTCTGGCAGCAACTTCACTAAGGTTTGGAATGTTTTCTTTCTTCTTTTTTTTCTGCTTCTGGGTCTCAGGCTGCAGGTTGGTGGTATCCATAGGACCTATGACCAAAGGGCTTTTTGATCTCCTAGAAAATATTTCTGACACTTAGGTGTGCATATGCAAACACTATTTTCTTGACTTTCTGGGACTTGCATGGCTGATAACTTAGAAGGGACAATGTGAGTTAGAGAAAGGGAATGCTATATTGAGAGGAAATACGTATGGGTTCCATTCCCAAAGAATGAAGATTTTCTGCTCTGTGAAAGAGATAATGATCAACTCTTCAACAGAATTGAGAGAAAATTTAAAAAAAAAAAGGCGGCCAATATTTTACTACATGAAGAAATATCTCCTTATTTAATCCTTATAGCTATGTATGTCACAGCATTCCCACTTCTACAGATGAGCAGACTAAGACTGAGTTATTCATTAACTTCTCTGAAGCCAGGCAGTGGTATGAGAAAAAACTAAGAGTTGAAAGCAGCCTCCTCTGATTCTATGCTCATGTCCTTTCAACTGTAGCATGCTACCCCTGAGAAAAACTACACTGCTGCCAAGGGAAGGGACTACTGTTTCTCCTAAGGCCTGGGAGGGTGAAGAAGTAAAAGGAGATGGTTTTCCATCACTGGAAGACATCCATCAGATAGCTGGTAAGGGAGGCCCAGAATGAGCACAAGGCTTTTGTCAACTGTCTCAAAAGGACTGAGGAACTCTCTTAGGGACAGTTGCTAGAGTTTCTCCTTCTTAGCCCACAAATAATTTTGGAGCCCATTCCTAATTTATCAAATGAGCAAAGGTACACTGTTTCCTGTCTTTCTCACTGACATTCTGGATCCCTTGGGTAGCTCAACTGGGGAGGAAAAGCCAGAGCAGAACTGTGGCCTGAAGGAGCTCCTGCTGAGAAAGTTCTGTTAACATGAAGTCTTTTTAAGGCTTATGAAACAATCCACCTGCCCACTTCTCTACAGAAGGGTCCACTGTATCAAATCAGGGTGGGGGAGATCATTAGAAGACACATCAGACATGCTGAAAAACCTAGGCAGCCAATGTAATTCAAGAGATGTAATTGGAGGAGCAGGAGGGGTGCAGAGTGGGTTCAAGTCTTAGCTGTGCAATTTGCTAGCTTTATGGCAACAGTCACATTATTCTCTCCCTCTTTTTATACCAAGGATTGAACCCAGGGGTGCTTAACCACTGAGCCACATCCCCATCTCTTTTTTAGTTTTTATTTTGAGACAAAGTCTTGCTAAGTTGCTCAGGGCCTTGCTAAATTGCTGAGACTGGCTTTGAACTTGGAATCCTCCTTCCTCAGCCTCCCAAGTTGCTGGGATTACAGACATGTGCCAACATGGTTGGCACATTTAACTTCTTTGAGCAACAGCTTCCTTATTTATAAAGTGGCAGTAATAATACTTACATGTCAGGGTTGTTGTGAGAATGAAATTATTACTCAGTGAAAAGCATCGTTATTTAATCCTTACAGCTATGTATGTCACATCATTCCCACTTTCACAGATGAGCAGACTAAGGCTGAGTTATTCATTAACTTTTCTGAAGTTAGGCGTGGTATGAGACTAGAAACTAAGGGTTGAAACCAGGCTCCCCTGACTCTATGGTTCCTATCCTTTCAACCGTAGCATGCTACCCTTGAGAAGTATACAAAGTCCCTATTCTATAGTAGTTGCTCACTAAAGTGAGTCATATTCAATCTTACCCTTGATCCCAAAAGCAATTTAGGGCATTTCTGGCAGTGAAAACTTAGAACTATGATTCTTTATTAATTTTTGCTGTCTTCTCTACTGTAACAGATTCCTGTATTTGTCATCACCAAAACAAAACAAAAATAAGTCCTTAGTTTATCTTTCAGAGAGAAATGGAGGAATGAACACCTAGATAGCTCAGTTTAACTTGTTCAAAGTCATGGTCTCACTCAATAAAACATATTATTTAATGAAACTAGAAAAAAATAGATAAGCAAAATATTACTATAATCCAGCCCCTAAGAGAAAAACATATTGGTGTATATCCTAGTCTTTCAATTCATGTAAATACTTCATAAAATATTTGTCAAAATAATTATATATACTGTTTTTACTTCATAGAGTGTAAATATCCTTTTGTTTCAATGCACATTTTGCAGCAAAGTCTTTAATAACTATAAAGTAGTTCATTGTATGTATCTGTCAATTTGTTAACCCATCTGCCATTTTTGAACATTTACATACTTTCTAATTTTTTTGTTTTACAAAAAATGAACATACTTAATACCAAATCCTTTATCCATAGTCACAATTACTTTCTTAGGGTAAAGTCTTGCAAGGAAATCAGTGGCTTGAGGATACGTAAAATCTCATCCTTTCAATGGCCCCCGGAATACAGAGTAAAGAAACCGAAGCACAAGCTAATCCAGCTGAGGCTGGAGGTAGGTGATGGGGAGAACTGAGAGAGCCAGAGGCTGTGATTCCTTCTGTGCTCCAAAGCCCAAACCCAAGAGAGCCTGTGTAGAAGGAAAAGATGTCCTTCAGTATCAATGCTTTTTTGCTAAAATGGGAAAGGAATATAATATCTCAGTAGCTGTTACCCAATTCTACCAATGAGAGATACTAAGTAGGACATGGGTCTACAGACAAAGAAAAGGAATTTACCCTCTTCCAGTGTATTTATTCTCTTGGACATTTTCTGGTGCAGGAAGCAGGCTTTCTTTTTGGGATTCCCAACAGTAACAGAACATCCCACTTGTTTTCCAGGTGGGATGGATAGCAGGGTCTCAGGCACAACCAGTAATGGAGAGACAAAACCAGTGTATCCAGTCACGGAAAAGGCGGAGGAAGATGGCACCCTGGAACGAGGGCACTGGAACAACAAGATGGAGTTTGTGCTGTCAGTGGCTGGGGAGATCGTTGGCTTAGGCAATGTCTGGAGGTTTCCCTATCTCTGCTACAAAAATGGGGGAGGTGAGAGTCGCTGCACCACCCCACTCACTCCCAGGAGGAGGAGGATTCCATTTCCTACACTCACTGCCCCTCTGAGGAGTCCCATAGATGCATAGAATGCTGGAATTGGAAGGACCCTGAGAGGTCATTGAGGACACCCTGCAGGAAACAGACCTAGAAAAATTATGTGAGTGTTGTAGGGCTCTTTTATTATAGCATGGCCTGATAGAAGTATGAAAACAGACTTGGAACCAGATGGATCAGGTTTGGATTCTGGCTCTGCTACTTACTCTCTGTGTGATCTTGGGCAAGTTGCTTAAGCTCTCAGAACCTCAATGGCTTGCTACTGTAAATAAGTGCTTTTCAAGGTTGTTGCAAGGACTAGAGTTAATGTATGTTAAGTGCTTAATAAATAGTAGCTACATTGATGATGATGTTGATACCAAACTGTTCTGTGGTCTTGAGATTCCTCAGCCCTGGCCTTGTGTCTTCCTCCTACTCAGCTGGTATCATGATATTCCTGAAGCTATCCATTGCTCAACAGCCACCAGTACATAACCTTTGACCTTAGTGGCTCTTTAAAAATTTTCTCACTACAAAAGTGTGTGTGTGTGTGTGTTTATCTCTTGTCTTCTCACTGACTTCCACTGCAGCCTCTTGAGGTGACTCTGGCATTCCCATAGCAGTGGAGGTCATTCTGCTATTGCTAACCCACTTTCAGGGAATCCCACATCCCTGTGGGAAGCCCCAGAGGGATTTCCCAGGTATGTAAGAGTTTTGGATAATCAGTGTGGGTTAGGAAGATCTCCTGTTGATGGGAAAAGCTTACAGGAAGGGGTTGGGAATTCTGGGTCTGGTTTTGTAGAGAGGCTGCAGCCTCGAGGAGTGGGCAATTCACAGGCCACAAGGATTAGAGGGTACTCTAATGCAACACCTACCCTTTTTCAGGGGCATAGGGGCCTCCAAACCCATCAAGATGGATTCTCCCAGTGATTTTAGAGAAAGCAAACACCATGCCAGAGTGGAGGTGGAAGGTCTGAGGGAGAACACAGAGATATATTCTGGGTCCATACAGTATTATTCCCAGGTTTGGGCAGTTGGGGATTGACCCTGGGATTGAAAGTTAACTTGTATTTTTCCAGAGTGGTGGGAACGAGCTAAAATGTCCTTTCTTCCCAGGAATGTCTGGCCAGTGGCCTGAAATCACAGGACTTTGTTCAGTCTGCATTGTGAGGGAAGGAGGAAGGTCTTCCAATTTCTTCTGTAGCCCTGCACATTCCCCATGTTTGTTGAGAAATTTGGGCCTGAGCATCTTCCCTTTAGAGAATTCAGTGGAGGGATGAGGTTGGCCCAGGGCACTTGCAGGAGTTGGTGACTAAGCTAGGCATTGGGACTTGGTATCTGGAACTTAGTAACCAGCTTAGCTCCTCACGTGGCAGCAAGATTAGGAGGTGAGCAGCTTTCCCCAAGCCTCTCTGGAATTGGGTAAATATTGGCTTGAGAATTAGTAGGAATGGCATGAAGAGATGGGAAATAATGATGCACAGGTCTAAAGTAAAACCATTAGGCTGAAGAAGGGGCAGTAAAGGGGAGCAGTGATAGGAGCGGCTTCATTTTTCTAGAAACTTTAGGTTTCAAATTCTGCAACAGGGTTTCAGGGTCAGTTTGTGCAGACCTGAGAATATGCTGACTCTCTCTTGCATCGAAATTCAGGCACAGGAAGAAAAGATTACCTATGGCCATTGATTTCTGGTGTGGGTGCCTGTGTGGGGAGGTGGAGGCAGGCAGTAGAGTGGCTGCTGAGGTTTCTTCCTCCCCTGAATAGCGCCTGTCTTCCACACACTGATCCCGACAGACAGTCGAGACATTTTAGAGGTCCTCAGATATAGTTGAGTTCTCTATTTAACCCTTAGGCCACCACTCACAATTCCATCCTCTGACCCAGTATGAGGCCTTAGCACGCCTCCTCTCTATTTGCAGATGGATGACAGCATCTGGAGAGGAGAGTTATGAAGGACTTTGGAGCTACAGGTTAATGTCCAAGTTTGCTCTGAAGGGCATGAGTCATCCAGGGCCACTGGGTGAATTAATGAAAAGGCTCCTTTGCCAAAGATTGATTAGAGGAAATTAGACCTGCTTATTTTCTGATTTTTGATGTTCCTTTTAGTCACCAATTAACTTCCCTCATCTCCCAAGGAAGACAAGCTCCTACAGAGAATGGACCCGAGGACTTCAACATGTCATCCTTTTGTCAAAGAAGAGACCAGGCCTCTTTCTGAGAAAATCTTTTGCTGCTGATTTGGGAAGGAGGGTTCAGAGAATGGGCACCATCAGATTAGTTTGACCCCTTTACTCCTGGTTTTGTGATTTTATTTAAACCCATGGTTCCCAGATTGTGGCTTGGGTTCATGGGGATGACAGGGATGTTCTGAACAAGTCCTGTAGAAAGATGCTGGGATATTCCAGGGATGTACCAAGCCCAGCTAATGTATCCTATCAGCCTGCTTCTGGGATCGTGAAGTAACAGATTCACATAGCCACTTTTGTACTTGGGGGAACTGTATTGGTAATAGTATTTGTTCAGTGAGAAGGTCAGGGATGAAAAAGTCCCCAAAGTCAAGTTTTAGTTCTACACTAAAAATATAAAACTGTCTTCTTTGGTTTCCTTCAGCTTTCACATTTGGCAGATTCAATTTGAAATGAGTTCTAGAGTAGGAAGGAGTTGAGGCAAGGGAGAGAAAAGAATGGATAAACAGTTGAAAAGTGTAGTCGAAAAATGGGGAAGCTAAGAGAGTATTATAATGAAGTCCATCTCAGATAAAATGCAGCCAGTAGGATTTTCAGGGACATGGTTCAAGCGATGCTCACCTTAGTTATCTCCTAGGTAAACACTCTCCCAGTGTCCAGGACCTGTGGCCCTTCTATACCCACCCCTGCCTCAAACTAAAGACTTTCTGGAGTCTTTAGTCTGTCACTTAGATCAGCACATAGCCAGCCAAGCCCTGACTTTCACAATTATTAAACAACAGATATTCACTGAGGCAGGAATTGTTCTAGGGGATATATCTATAAATGATAGACCAAGGCCCAGCCCTTGTGGGGCTTACACTATAGAGGAGGGAGACAGTAAATAAATAATAAGCATAATAAACAAGTAAAATAGACATTATATCAGAAGTCAAGGAGTGCTCTGGGGAAAGAACAAATAGAGTTAGGTAAAAGGGATCAGGAGTGTGGGTGTGGGTGGTGGCAATTTTAAAAAACTTGGTCAGAGGGGGCTTCATTAAGAGTGTCTGGCCAAAGGCTTGCCCAGAGTGAGAGAGTTGGCCTTAGGATGTAGGGGGTAAAAGTTTCCAGACAAAAGAAAACAAAAGCTTAATGGTCCTAAACAAGAGGTTGAAGGTCTTGTTTGAGAAGACCCAAGGAGGCCAGTGAGCCTGGAGCAGGAGTGAATAGAAGATGCGGTTGAGAAGTAAATGGGGTGTGGGGGTGCAGACCAGGTAGGGCCTTGCTGGCCGTTGGTAAGACTTCAGCCTTTAGCTGGGACCTCTTCAGCAGAATACCTGGGACCATGACCTGGCCATATGAGGCTGCAGCAGAATGTATGACAGCTGGACTTCTCAGAAACAGGCATCTAGGAAGGGAAGAGCAGTAATAACATGAATCTTAGCTCTGGACTATAAGGAGAGAGAGATGAACAGGGGCAGCGATGTAAAGAGGACTAAGTGAAAACCATTAGCCTTGATGCTATTTGTAAGTACCAAAGAATAAAGAGAAATGAGACTTTTCTTAGAAAAGCAGTAGTTAATATTTTAGTAGTACTTGACAGTTGTTACTGTTTTTAGTGAATTATTCAGTGACCACTATTGGTCAGGCTAATGTTGATTATAGCACATAAACATTCATATATGCTCTCTCTTTGGTTGCTCATGTAGGATATCAGTTTGTGTCTTTAAAAAGTAGCTGGGACATTACAGGGACACTCATTTTGAGAGAGGTAACCAGCTGAACAATTCCTTTCTAGGATGGGAGTGTGGTCTGTCCTATCTGATGGTGGGGAAAAGCCAGCACATTTTAGAATTTTGAGATTTGCTTGGTGATACGGGAGTACAGGTAATGTGAACTCCATTTGCTCTCTCCAGGACTAAGTCCATCTTTTGAAGGTGAAGTCTGAGAGAGCGAAAGAGGCAAAGTGTGCTTCAGGACTCCCTGGTGTGCACCTGGGTCCCTCTTGGGCTCCATCCCACCCCCTAGTCCCTTCTATGCTTCTAGAACCAATAGTTCCTCCTGGTAGGTGTGGACTCTGTCCCTTGTGGCAGGCTGCTCTTGATGCTCAATGAGGCAGAGGAGGGGAGCAGAGCTGACTATGGGACCCAGGCAGTTAAACATTGTCTTGGTTTATTGGGAAAGAGCAGGCAACAGAGATGGGGGTGGGGGTGAGGGGATGGGAGTGGTGGGGGTGGAAGGGGTGGAGGTAGCTTGAGATGAGCTGATAAGTCTTTCTAGAGTAATTAGCTCTCTCCAGCCAATATGTTCCTATCAGCTACTGGGCTCTGTCTTCCCCAATTTCTCCCTCTTATCCAATATATCTTAGGTTGATTTATAGATTTATTAGGATGAATTATTTACAATCCTTATTGCTTCGCCCTCACAGTAATCAAGTGCCCCCTTAGCATCTGTACTATGAATGTGTAGACTACAAACTAGAGATTTGGAAGGAGATTTAGAAGGTGAAGAATGTGAGAAGTCTGTTCCCCTTTAACTTAATATAAACTACACTTATTTAAAGTGTACAATTTGTTAAATTTTGACTTACATATATACTCACAGAACCACTGCCACAATCAAGATAATGAACATATCCATCACCTCTAAAAGTTCTCCCCTATCCCTTTCTAACCCCTTCTTCCCACCTCCACCTGCTGTTATGGCATCCCAATGCAGCCATGGATCTGTTTTCTATCATCACACATTAATTTGTTTTGCTTTGCTTAGAATTTCATATACATGTAATTGTTAACTGTGGACTTTTCTTTATTTGGTTTCTCTTGCTCAGCATAATCATTTTCAGATTCATCCATAGTTTCCTTGTGTCAGTAGTTTATCCTTGCTATAGAGACTTCTTTATATATTCGAGGCACAGTTTTTTCTCAAATATACCTTTTACAAATATTTTTTCTCATTCTGAGTCTTGTATTTTTTTTTTTTTTTTTGGTATTGGGGAGTGAATCCAGGGTCGCTTAACTACTGAGCCACATCCCCAGCCCTTTTTTATGTTTTTTTTTAGAGACAGGAACTTCCTGAGTTACTTAGGGCCTCTATAAGATGCTGAGGCTGGCTTTGAACTAGCAATCCTCCTGCCTCAGCCTCCTGAGCTGCTGAGATTGCAGGCATGTGCTAGAACACCTGACTGAATTTTCCCTTGTCTTGACAATCTTTTGAAGAGCAGGCATTCTTTTTTTTTTTTTTTTTAATATTTTTTTAGTTGTTGATGGACACAATGTCTTTATTTTATTGCTTTGTATGTGGTGCTGAGGATCGAACCCAGGGCCTCACGCATGCGAGGCAAGCGCTCTACCGCTGAGCTACAATCCCAGCCCGAGCAGGCATTCTTTAGGTACAGTTTATCACTGTTGTTTTATGAGCTACTTTGGTGTCATGTAAAAAAATATTTGTCCAATTCATAGCCTTATATGTTCTTTTAGAAGTTTCACAGCTTAAGGTTTCACATTTTGTTCTATGATTTATTTTGAATTTATTTCTTTAATACAGTGAAATTGTGAGTTGAAGTTTTGTTGGGGTTATGGGGTTTCGCTTGTTCCTGCACCGTTTGTTGAAAAGGCTATCCTCTTTCCAATGGATTCCCTTTATGTCTTTGTGAAAAATAAATTGTCTCTATATGTGTGAGCCTGAGGTTGAGCTCTCTTTTGTGCCATTTTTCTATTTGTTTAACACCAGTAACATACCATCTTAATTTTTGAAGCTTTATAATAATATAAATACTAAAGTTGAATTAAGACTACAATTTCTTCTTTTCCAAAGTTGTTTGGCAAAAAGTTTAGAATCATTTTGTAAATTTCTATCAAAAACCCACTCAGATTATGATTGGTATTATAGTCAATTTATGGATCAATTTAGGAAGAAATGACATGTTAATAATATTGACTCTTCTGACCCATGAACATGGTATGTCTTTCCATTTATTTAGGTCTTTAATTTTTGTCAGCCATGTTTTGTAGTCGTGAATGCACACATCTTTTATGACTTTTGTCAGATTTACTAAATTTTTCATATTTTTATGCTATTGTGAATGAGTTATTTCTTAACTTGTGATTATTTGTTCCTAATATGTAGAAATACAATTGAATTTTGTATTCTGATCTTATAGCCCTGCAACCTTGCTGAATTCCTATTGGTTCTAGTAGGTTTATTTTTGCACATTCCAGAGGATTATAGACTATCATGTCATCTACAAATAAAACAGTTTTATTTTTTTCTTTTTCAATCTGAATAGCTTTTAGTTCCGTAGCTTGTCTTATTTCCCTGGCTAAAGTCTCTAGCACAGTGTTGAATAGAAGTCGTAAAAATAGACACCCTTGCCAGGTATGGTGGCACACACTTGCAATCCTAGTGATTCCAGAGGCAGAGGCAGGAGAATCACAAGTTTGAGGCTAGCCTCCATAACTTAGTGTGAATATGTCACAAAATAAAAAATAGAAAGGACTGGGGATGTGGCTCAGATGTAAAGCACTCCTAGGTTCACTCCTTAGTACAAAAGAAAAAAAATCCCTTTCTTATTCTCAGTCTTAGCAGTCTTTCACTATTAAGTATGCTATTGTTTTGAGTGTTTGTAGATAACCTTAATCAGGTTGAGGGAATTCTCTTCTATTCATTTGCTGAGAGTTTTTTTCAATCAGGAATGACTGTTGTATTCAGTCAAATACTTTTTCTTCATCTTTATAATCATATGATTCTTCCTTTTTAATATGTTAACATGAAAAATTACATTGATTTGCTTGTTTTTTGTGGTGCTGGGGATTAGACTATACTAGGCAAGCACTCTATTACTGAGCTACACCCACCCCAGCCCTACATAGAGTTTTTAAAAAATGTTAAACCCATCTTATAGTCCTCTGATAAACTACACTATGTAACTTATTGTCCTTTTTAAATAATTTTTGGATTTGATTTGCTAATATTATATGCAAAATTTTTGGTTCTATGCTCATGAAAGACATTTTTCTTTTTTTTCCCCCCTTTACTGTCTTAGTTTGCTTTTGTTATCCACAATAATGCTGGCTTCATAGAGTGAGTTGGAAAGTTTTCCTACTCCCTCCCCACAATGTTCTAAAACAGCTTAGCAGTTTTTGTAGAATTGGCATTATTTCTTTCTTTGGAAAATTAAACAGTGAAGTCATTTGGGCCTGCAGTTCTCTTCATGTTTTTCACCCTCTCCTCCAATAAAA
Organism: Geosciurus inauris; assembly: GCA_004024805.1. Lineage (NCBI taxonomy): Eukaryota > Metazoa > Chordata > Mammalia > Rodentia > Sciuridae > Geosciurus > Geosciurus inauris. The sequence continues at coordinate 67,025 of PVHX01003496.1, forward strand.
TCAATTCCTTGAATAGTTATAGAGCAATTCAGATTGAGATTGTCTGCTTCTTCTTGAGTGAGCTTTAGTAGTTTGTGTTTTCCAAGGAATTTATCTACTTTACCTAAATTGTTGCAATTATTGGCATAAAGTTGTTCATATTATCCTTTTAATACCTATAGAATCTGTATTGATGACATGTCTCTCATTGTCAGAATGATAATTTATATCTTCTAAGAGCTTATAAATTGTATTTTTTCAAGGAACCAGCTTTTGGTTTCATTGATTTTCTCTATTGTTTTCTATTTCATAGATTTTCACTATTTTCTTTAACTTTCTTTGGGTTTCATTTGTCCTTATTTTTCTTACTTGTTAAGGTAGAAACTGAGGTAATTGATTTGAAATTTGTCTTCTTTTATAGTAATCGTCATTTAATACTATACGTTTTTATGTAAATACTGCTTTAGCTGCATCCACAAATTTAGATATGTTGTGTTTTATTTCATTCCACTCAATATACTTTTTTGGGGGGATGGGTACTAGGGATTGAACTCAGGGGCATTCGACCACTAAGCCACATCCCCAGCCCTGGTTTTTTGTTTTTTTTTAAGATTTTTTTTTTTTTTTTTAGTTGTGGATGGACACATGTCTTTATTTTATTGCTTTGCATGTGGTGCTGAGGATCGAACCCAGGGCCTCACGCATGTGAGGCAAGCGCTCTACCCGCTGAGCCACAATCCCAGCCCCCCTGTTTTGTATTTTATTTAGTTTTGCTTAGTGCCTTGCTTTTGCTAAGGCTGGCTTAGAACTTCCTGATCTTCCTGATCTTCCTGATCTTCCTGATCTTCCTGCCTCAGCCTCCTGAGCCGCTCGGATTACAGGCGTGCACCACCACACTTGGCTCACTCAAGATATTTTCTAACTTCTCTTTTCATTTCTTACTCGACCCTTGTGTTATTTAGAAGTATGTTACCAAATTTTTAAATATGTGGGAAGTTTCCAAGATATTTGTCTTATTGACTTTTCTTTTAAAAAAAATTATTATTATTGAATTTTTTATATCTTTATTTTATTTGTTTATATTTATGTGGTGCTGAGGATTGAACCCAATACCTCATGCATGCTAGGCAAGTGCTCTATCACTGAGCTTCAGCCCCAGCTGGAGCTATTTTTTGTGGTGCTGGGGATTAGACCATACTAGGCGAGCACTCTATTACTGAGTTGTTTTATTAATTTCTAATTTAGTCAGAACATATTTTGTATGACTTGAATCTTTTTTCACCTTGTTGAGATTTGTTTTGCGAATTAGAATATGGTCTATCTTGGTAAATATTTCAGGTACACTTGAAAATAATTTCTACTGTTGTTGTTTAGAACATTATGTAAATGCATAAGTCAAGTTGGTTGATATGGTTTTCAAATCATTTATATTCATATTGATTTTCTGTCTACTTGTTCTATAAACTATTGAGAGGAGGATATTAAAATCTTTGCCTTTGATGAGTAATTTATTTCTCCTTGCAGTTCTATTAGTAATTACTTCATGTATTTTAAAGTTCTGTTTTTAAGAGAATATGAGCTTAAGATATGATGTTCTCTTGATGAATTGACTCCTTTGTCATCACTGAAATGACCTTTTTTACCCCTGGCAATATTCTTTGTTCTGAATTTACTTCATGTGATAATTAAGGTAAACATTCCATCTTTTCTTGATTATTATTAGCATGACGTTTCTTTTTTGGAGGAGGGTACTGGGGATTTAACCCAGTGGCTTTTTACCACTGAGCCACATCCCCACCCTTTTTTATTTTGAGACAGGATTTTACTAAGTTGCTGAGGCTGTCTTGAATTTGCAGTCCTCCTGCCTCAGCGTTCTGAGTTGTTGGGATTACAGGCTTAAGCTGACACACCCAGCTAGCATGATAAATCTTTTTATATTCTTTTACTTTTAACCTCTTCATGTCTTTCTTATTTGAAGTGCATTTCTTTTAGGCAGCATATAGTTGAGTCTTGCTAGTTGTTTTTTAAAATCAATCTAACAATCTCTTTTAACTGTAATATTTAGACCATTTACATTTAATACAGTTATCTATATGATTAGATTTAAATCCATCATCTTGTACATGTTTTATATTTGTCCTATTCATTCTTCTTTTTCTGCTTTCTTCTTTTCTTTGTTCATTCTCTTCTTCTTCTCCTGCCTTTTTTTTCAGATTAATTGGATTTTAAAATTACTCCATGATTAGCTTTTTTCTTTATTGGCTTATTAGTTGAAATTTTTTGTTGTCTTACTTTAGTGGTTACTTTAGACTTTGTAGTATACATATTTAACTTATCAGAGTTTATCTTCAAGTGATATTGTACCTCTTTATATATAAGAACTTTATACTACAACTAAATTTCTATCCTTTTGACCTTTGTGCTTTTGTTACACATTTTATTTTTCCATATGTTATAAACTCATTCCATTGTTGTTATTTTTGTTTAACTTGTCAATTGTCTTTTTTTTTTTTTTTTTTTTTTTTTTTTTTTTTTTTTTTTTTTTTTTCTTTTTTTATTAATTTTTTTTTTTTTTTTTTTTTTTTTTTTTTTTTTTTTTTTTTTTTTTTTTTTTTTTTTTTGGTACTGAGGATTGAACTCAGAAGCACTCAATCACTGAGCCACATTCCCAGTCCTATTTTGTATTTTATTTAGAGACAGGGTCTGAGTTGCTTAGTGCCTCACTATTGCTGAGGCTGGCTTTGAACTCACGGTCCTCCTGTCTCAGCCTCCTGAACTGCTGGGATTATAGGCATGTGCCACTGCTCCTGGCCTCAATTATCTTTTAAAGAGATCTGAATAATAAGAAAACAAGTCTTACATGTTTACTCACATAGTTACTATTTCTAAAGTTCTTCATTCCTTTGTGGGTATGTATTTCTTTCTGGCATTATCATTTCCCTCTGCCTAAAGGAATTCTTTAACATTTCTTATAGTATGGGCCTGCTGGTGATGGATTCTTTCAGGTGTTGCAAGTCTTGAACAGTTTTTATTTCACTTTCATTTTTTAATTTGTTCTAACTAGTTATACATGATAGCAGAATGCATTTTGATTCATTGTACACAAATGGAACACAACTTTTCATTTCTCTAGTTGTACATGATGTAGAGTCACACTGCATGTCATACATGTACCTAGGGTAGTGATGTTCATCTCATTCCACCATCTTTCCTACCCTGATGCCCCCTTCCCTTCTCTCTCTCCCCTTTGCCCAAAGTTCTTCCATTCTCCCCATGTCCGCCTCCCCCCCCCCATTATGGATCAGTATCCACTTATCAGAGAGAACATTTGGCCTTTGGTTTTGTGGGATTGGCTTACTTTGCTTAACATGATATTCTCCAACTCCATCCATTTACCTGAAAATGCCCTAATTTTATTCTCTTTTAATTCTGAGTAATATTCCATTGTGTATATATACCACAGTTTCTTTATCCATTCATCTATTGAAGGGCATTTAGGTTGATTCCACAGTTTAGCTATTGTGAATTGAGCTGCTATGAACATTGGAGTGGCTGCGTCACTGTAGTATGCTGTTTTCAAGTCCTTGGGTATAGACCAAGGAGTGGGATAGATGGGTCAAATGGTGGTTTCATTCCAAGTTTTCTAAGGAATCTCCACACTGCTTTCCATAGTAGTTGCACCAATTTGCAGTGCCACTAGCAATGTATGAGTGTACTTTTTTCCCCACATCTTTGCCAACACTTATTATTGCTTGTATTCTTTTTTTAAAGTTGGAAATATATACAATACCTTTATTTTTTTAAATTTATTTTTGTGTGGTGCTGAGTATCATACTCAGTGCTTCACATGTATGAGGCAAGCACTCCACACTGAGCTACAACCCAGCCCCTGGGATAAGATACTTTTTAAAAAAATTCTAATTAGGTTTATGTGACAGCAGAATGCATTTTGATTCATTGTACAGAAATGGAGCACAACTTTTCATTTCTCCGGTTGTACACAATATAGAGTTACACCATATGTGCAGTCATACATGTACCTAGGGCATTGTTGTCCATCTCTTTCTACCATCTTTCCTATCCCTGTGTCCCCTCCCTTCCTCTCTCTCCCCTTTGACCAAAGTTTATTGCTTGTATTCTTGATAATAGCCATTCTGACTAGAGTTAGATCAGAGACCCTGCACCCAACAGAAGAAAAAGTAGGCCCAGATCTTCATCATGTTGGATTAGGTCCTGACTTCCTTAACCAGACTCCTAAAGTGCAAGAAATAAAATCAATAATTAATAAATGAGAAGGATTCAAAGTAAAAATCTTCTTCTCAGCAAAGGAAACAATCCATAATGTAAAGAGAGAGCCCATAGAGTGGGAGAACATCTTTACTACATGCACATCAGATAGAGCACTAATTTCCAGGATATATAAAGAACTCAAAAAACTTAACACCAAAAATAAATAAATAAATAAATAACCCAATCAATAAATGGGGCTAAGAAACTGAACAGACACTTCTCAGAAGAAGACATACGATTGATCAACAAATATATGAAAAAATGTTCAACTTCTCTAGTAATTAGAGAAAAGTAAATCAAAACTACTCTAAGATTTCATCTCACTTTCACTTTTAACATATATAATGTTTTAATTTATTTATTTTACAGTAGAATGCATTTTGACATATTGCGCACAAATGAAGCACAACTTCTCATTCCTCTGGTTGTACATGGTGCAGAGTCTTTCCAGTAGTGTAATCAGACATGTACATAGGGTAATAATGTCCATCTCATTCTACCATCTTTCCCATCCCCATAGGCGCCCCCCCACTCCCTTTTACACAAACCAAAATTCCATTATTCTTCCCTATTCCCCCACCCCATTACTTTCATTTTTTTTTTTTTTTTGTACTGGAGATTGAACTCAGGATACTCGACCACTGAGCCACATCCCCAGCCCTATTTTGTGTTTTATGTAGAGACAGGGTCTCCCTGAGTTGCTTAGCGCCTTGCCATTGCTGAGGCTGGCTTTGAACTCACGATTCTCCTGTCTCAGCCTCCCTAAGTTCTAAGATTACAGGCTTGCGCCACCGCGCCTACTTTCATTTTTGAACAGTATTTTGTTGGTATAGAATCCCAGGTTGACACTCCCCACATTACGTTAGCAAATGTGTTCCTCTATCACGTGTTTGCATTGCTTCCAATGATAAATTTGATGCTATCCTTGCCTTTGCACATGTGTCTTTTCCCTCCAGTTACTTTTTCCCTTAAAAACTCTTATCATTGATTGAAATAATGTGATTATGATGTGCCTTGGATTAGGTTGCTTCATGTTTCTTCTCTTGGTGTATGTTGAGCTTCTTGCATCTATAAGTTTATAGTTTTCACCAAATTTGTAAAATTTTCTGTCCTTATTTCTTCTAACTTTCTCTGACACTTCTTTCCTTTTTCTTCCTTAGGGACTCTAACTACAAGTATATTAGGCTGCTTAAAGTTGTCCCACAGCTCCCTGACACCTGATCCCTTTAAAAAAATAATATTTTTCTCTGTTTTATTTTGTATTCTTTGTACTATGGTTCAAGTCCATTTTCTTTTCCTTCTTTCTTTATTTTTTTAATATGGAGTCTTGCTATGTTGACCAGGCTGACCTTGAATGCCTGGGTTCAAGCAGCCCTCTTGCCTCAACCTCCTGAGAAGCTACAATTACAGGTGCATGCCTCTGCACCTGGAAAATAAACTAATCTTTTCTCCAATTTATTATTTTCTTCTAGGGATCAAACCTAGGGCCTTGCCCATGATAACTGCTGAACCATGTCCCCAGACCTCAGCTCTTCCATTAATCTTTTCTTCTACTATACTTATTGATACCAATCCTACCCAATATGTTTTTTTAAAATTTTTTTTAGTTGTAGATAGACACAATATTTTTATTTATTTATTTATTTTATGTGATGCTGAGGATCGAACCCAGAGCCTCACGCATGCGAGGCAAGCGCTCTACCACTGAGCTACAAGCCCAGCCCCCCAATATGTTTTTAATTTCATACATTGTAGTTTTAAATGTAAGTTTTAGTTGGGTATTTTGTTTTTGTTGTTGTTTGTTTGTTTTTTGGTACTTGGGATTGATAAGCCACATCTTCAGCCCTATTTTGCATTTTATTTAGAGACGGGGTTTCACTGAGTTGCTTAGCACCTCGCTATTGCTGAGGCTGGCTTTGAACTTGTGATCCTCTTGCTTCAGCCTCCTGAGCTGCTGAGATTACAGGTGTGCACCACCGTGCCCGGCTTTAGTTGGGTCTTTTAAAATATCTTTCATAAAGTCTTTAACTTTTAAAAACATATGCAATATAGTTATGATAACTTATTTATTGGTTTGTTTATTTATTTATTTGGTCCTGTGGATTGAACCCAGGGGTGCTTAACCACTGAGCTACATCCCTAGCCCTTTATATATATGTATTTTTTTGAGATAGGTCTTGCTAAGTTATTTGTGGCCTCACTAAATTGCTGAGGCTGGCCTTCAACTTGTGATCCTCCTGCCCCAGCCTCCCAAGTTGCTGGGATTACAGGCATGCATCACCACACCTGGCATGCCCTCATCTGCTAATTCTAACATCTGCTTAAATTATGGATCAGGTTCAATTGATTGATTTATCTACTTATTATGAGTAACATTTTCTTACTCCTTTGCTCTGCAGCAAAGAAATTGGATTCCAGGGCTGGTGAAAATTTTGATTTATTGATTGCTAGACAGAACTATTTCTACAAATATCCTTGAGCTCTGTTCTGAGACCAGCAAAGCCTCTTGATCCTTTTGCATCTTGCTTTTAAGATCTGTAAGGTAGGCCTGGGAGTTGTGATTAGTTCAGGGTTAATTATTCCCCATGACTGAGGAAATGGTCTTCTGCATACTCTATTAAATACCAGGTGATTCTTGAGATTATTCTGCATAGCTGGGGCGAATAGGCACCATATGAGTACCATTACTTTTAACTTTTCTTTCTTTTTTTTGTACCAAGGATTGAATCCAGGGGCACTGACTCACTGAGGCACATCCCCAGTCCTTTCTTTTTTTTTTGGTACCAGGGATTGAACTCAGGGGCACTCGACCCCTGAGCCACGTCCCCAGCCCTATTTTGTGTTTTATGTAGAGACAGGGTCTCACTGAGTTGCTTTAATGCCTCGCCATTGCTGAAGCTGGCTTTGAACTTGCGATTCTCCTGTCTCAGCCTCCCTAAGTGCTGGGATTACAGGCTTGAGCCACCGCGCCCGGCTTCCCAGCCCTTTTTTGTATCTTATTTAGAGACAGGGTCCTCACTGAGTTTCTTAGAGCCTCGCTAAGTTGCTGAGGCTGTCTTTGAGCTTGTGATCCTCCTGCCTCAGCCTCCTGAGCTGCTGGGATTACAGGTGTGCACCACTACACCCAGCACTTCTTGCCCTTGTCTCAGTTAGTGTCTTCACACATATATTCTGACCAGGACTGAGTTAAGGGCTTGAGGGGACCCTGTGAAGATATCTGGGTTTCCTTCTCTGTGCAATTCTCCCTACTTTTTCCTGTGAACTTCCCTGTCCATTTTGGCAGCAGATGGCAGTCCATGGTAGAAAAAAATACTAGCATTTCTGATATTCATAATTGGTCTCAGTCAATGGTAATGAAAACAGAAGTAGAACAGTTACTAAAGGGAAATCTGAGTTCGGCCTGCTTAAAGTCCCTACCTGACATTAAGAGCAATATTTTTTGGGAAAGAATTATAGACTGTGGGCTGTGCTAATGTTCCTGGATATTTATTATTCAATGAACCTCTTGCTATTGCCACAGTTATGTTAGGTAGTGATTGGTGTTCAGTAGAGTACAGGTATAGACTGAAACCTCACAATAAAAAAGGCCTGGAACACTGTAGGTCCTAGGTAACTTGGTGATTCTTGATTGTTGTGGTTGCAGACATCTAGACAGAGGTCTCCTGCAGTGTGCATGCTCCTAACCCCCAGGATTCTGATTGGCAGTGTGGGGTGGGGTCATAAATGTGGATCATGAAGAGAATATTGACAGATAATGAACAGCCTGTTTTCTACCCACAGGTGCCTTCTTCATCCCCTACCTCATCTTCCTCTTTACCTGTGGCATTCCTGTCTTCCTCTTGGAGACAGCACTGGGTCAGTACACTAGCCAGGGAGGTATCACCGCCTGGAGGAAGATCTGTCCTATTTTTGAGGGTGAGTAACTCTGTGCCTGATTCCCAGTTATCTGCTCTAGTTGGTTATAAACCTTATTTGGGATGACTGAGTAAGAGCAGCAGTTCTGGGATTAAGATAAGACTCTTAAGTCTACATGTTAAACCTTTGGTTTGTGGACTGAATACTGAACTGGTCACCTGGTCCATCAGAGGATGATGGAGAAATAAGGATGAGAGGGGGCAAAGGTTTTAGGTTAAGCAAGTGCAAAATTATTTTAGCTATGTGTATTTTAAATATATAACAATAATTATATTTTAAATATATAGCCATAATTTTTTTCTTTGGTACCGGGGATGGAACTCAGGGGTACTTGACCATTGAGCCACATCCCCAGCCTTATTTTGTGTTTTATGTAGAGACAGGGTCTCACTGAGTTGCTTAGCACTTCGCCATTGCTGAGGCTGGCTTTGAACTCGTGTTCTCCTGTCTCAGCCTCCCCAAGTGCTGGGATTTCAGGTGTATGCCACCGCACCCAGCCATAATTTTGCATTTTTAAAGACATTTAATTAATTAAAAACATTTTAAAAGGATTTTTAAATGAGAGAAATTCTTCCAATAATAGTTCTATCATCTTGATATAATAATTTTAAAATTTAGGGTGTTTTGTGCTGGGTGTGGTGATATACACCTGTCATTTCAGCAGCTTGGAAGGCTGAGGCAGGAGGATCATAAATTCAAGGCCCTAAGCAATTTAGTGAAACCCTGCCTCAAAATAAAAAAGGGCTGGGGATGTGACTCAGTGGTTAAGCACCCTCAATCCCCGGTACTCCCCCAAAATAAAAATAAAATAAATTAGGGTATTTTATTATTTTTCTCTCTTCATAGGATTTTCCTTAAGTTTTTATTTTGAAATGATTATAGATTCACAGGAAGTTACAAAAATAATACCGAGAGGTCTCTGTACCCTTTATCCAGCTTCCCCCAATGGTAACAATATAAATGTAAAATCTGGACATTGGCTTTGGTACTATTCACAGACCTTATTCAGATTCCCACAGTTTTCCACACCTTCTTTTGTGTATGTTTGTGTGATTTTATTACACATGTAGGTTTATGTAACCACCATCAGTACACCCACTGTTCTATCACCACAGTGGTCTCTATGCCACCCCCTTATGGTCACACTTACCCCATCCCTAACTTCTGGCTTCCTCTATTCTGTTCTCTATCTCTGTAAATTTTGTCATTTTGAGAATGTCAAACAATGGGCTCATGAAGTATGTATTCTTTGTGACTGGCTTTTTCACTAAGCATGGTGCTCTTCACATCCATGGATTATCCAGGTTGTTTGTGCATCAGTAGTTCTTTCCTTTTCATTGCTGAGTGGTATCCATACATCCTTGGAATGGATGTACCACAGTTTGTTTAACCATTCATTTGCTGAGAAGCATTTGGGTCATTCACAGTTTTGTGGCTTTATTTCAAATTTTCTCTCTCTTTCTATATAGTTTATAATTTATTAACATGGAATGTGCACAACCTATGTTCCATTCGATTCACTTTATTTTCTATTTTTTAAAATCAAGCTTCTGGGTTTTTAAAAAAAATTTTTTTTTCAGTACTGGGGATTGAACTGAGGGGCACTCGACCACTGAACCACATCCCCAGCCTTGTTTTGTGTTTTATGTAGAGACAGGGTCTCACTGAGTTGCTTAGCGCCTCGCAGTTGCTGAGGCTGGCTTTGAACTAGCGATTCTCCTTTCTCAGCCTCCCAAAGTGCTGGGATTACAGGCGTGCGCCACCACACCCGGCTTAAAAAATTTTTTAAGATGTTGATGTACCTTTACTTTTATTTATATGCAGTGCTAAGAATCAAACCCAGTGCCTCACACGTGCTAGGCAAGCACTCTACCACTGAGCCACAACCCACCAGCCCTTTATTTTCCATTTTTTACACAATAATCACTTAATGATTTATAAAATTCTATCAAGTGGATATATCATAATTAACAGTTCTCTAGGGTTTTTTGCTTATTTAATTACTCATAAAATTTATATTCTTCTATTGTACATATTTGATAGCTCCCCACTTTGGAATTATTTCTCTGGGATAAATTCCCAGGATTAGGTTTACTGGATCAAATGAGTAATTAGGTTGATATTTTTTGATATGATTTATTAAATTATCCTAGGAAACTGTTAACTGACAGTGTCACTAGATGTGAGTAGGCATCTTTTCTCCATATCCTGAACAACTCTGAGTTCTATCAGTGGTTCCTAAACTTGTCTGCACACTGGGATCACCTGAGCACCTTCAACATATCCTGTGGCCTGTGCCCCATTCTTAGAGGTTGTGATTTAAATGGTCTGAGGTCTGTCTTCGGCTTTGGAATTTTGTAAATATTCCAAGGTCATTCTAATATACAGACAGTATGGAAACCACGGGGTTAACATTTTTTTTTTTGGTACCGGGGATTGAACTCAGGGGCACTCAACCACTAAACCCCATCCCCAGCCCTATTTTGTGTTTTATGTAGAGACAGGGTCTCACTGAGTTGCTTAGTACCTCGCCATTGCTGAGGCTGGCTTTGAATTGGAGATTCTCCTGTCTCAGCCTCCCAAAGTGGGAGTTAACATTTTATGTAAAAACTTGCAGTAAGGTTATAGCTGCAGAATGATATCCATTAGTGTTTCATTTACACACCTGTAATTATTAGAAAGAATGAACATATTTTAAAAGTATTCATTCACTATTTGTATTTCTCCTTATGTAAATTGTATGTTCCTGCTCTTGTGCTTTTACTTTTCAGAAACATCAGAATGATTCTGGGGAACATTAACTATTAGTATCATGAAGTTAGTTGTACACATTTTAAAACTAACTGATTTCATGAACTTTAAGGATGTGATAAAATTGACCAGATGTGGTGGCACAAGCCTGTGATCTCAGTGACTCAGGAGTTTGAGGCAAGGGGATCACAAGTTTGAGGCTAGCCTGGGCAACTTAGTAAAAGCGTGTCTCAAAATAAAATTAAAAACAGCTGGGGATGTAGCTCAGGATAGAGCACTTGTCTGGCATGCTCAATGCCTTGGGTTCAATCCTTAATATAGGAAAATAAAAAACAAAAAATGGTGGAAGATGAAATGAAAGTGCATAGGAAGCATGTCTAGTGTGGCAGAAGACAGGAGAAAAGTCCTAGTCTTCCCTGGAGGGCTGTTGGAGCCCAGAAGTTTCATTTTTGGTGCTGGCGTGGGAGAGTTGGGCCAGGAGCCTCCACTCTAAACACTTTTTACTTTATGGGACTGATAGTGGAGTGCAAGCCCTTTCTTATATAGGGGTGGGCAGTATGTGAAGAATCTGGGTACCATCTCCAGCCTAACCTGCAGTCCCTATTCCCCAGGTATTGGCTATGCCTCCCAGATGATCGTCATCCTCCTTAACATCTATTATATCATTGTCCTGGCCTGGGCCCTCTTCTACCTCTTCAGCAGCTTCACCACCGACCTCCCCTGGGGAAGCTGCCACCATGAGTGGAATACAGGTATGGTCACCACTGGAGAGTCCCCTTCTTTCTCCTGCTCTGCCACGTTAACCAGGAATGGGGTTGTCCCAATATCTCAGTCAACCCAATCCCTAGTCTTAACTCAGGACTCACAGAAATCAGCTAAGCAGATCATGGAAAACTCACATCAAGAATAAGTGCAAGGGCTGGGGTTGTAGCTCAGTGATAAAGCGCTTGCCTAGCGTGGGTGAGGCCCTGGGTTTGATTCTCAGCACTGCATATAAATAAATAAATAAATAAATAAATAAATAAATAAATAAATAAATAAAGGTCCATTGACTACTAAAAAATATTTTTTAAAAAAGAATAAGAGCAAGGGCTGGATTAGACAAAGGGGAATGAAAGGAAGGGATTGGAATAAGAAAGACAGTGGAATGAATGGGTCGTAACTTTCTTATGTTCATATACGAATACACGACCAGTGAAACTCCACATCATGTACAACCACAAGAATGGGAAATTATACTCCATGTATGTATGATATGTCAAAATACATTGTACTGTCATGTCTAACTAAAAATAACAAATAAAAAATTTAAAATAAAAGAATAAGTGCAAAGGACTGAGGATGTAGCTCAGTGGTAGAGCACTTGCCTCGCATGCATGAGGCACTGGGTTCGATCCTCAGCACCACATAAAAATAAATAAAGATATTGCGTCCATCTACAACCAAAAAAAATTATAAAAAAAAAGTAAATAAATAAATAAATATCTCTGTGGACTAGTAACTACACTTTTGGAGAGCACAGGTGGAGAGAATGTTTACCACAGTTCTGCTTGGATTCTTACCACATACCTTGCTTTTATTGTCTAACTATCCTTTAGGGCTTGTCCATGAGACCTATCCTTTTAAAGTGAGGATGGCCATTGTGTGAGTCAGCTTTTTATCACTGTGGCAAAACCCCTGAGAAAAACAACTTAAAACTTAAAACTTTGGGTGCATGGTTTCAGAGGTGTTGATCCATGGTTTTCTGGCTCTATTGTTTTGAGCCTGAGGTGAGGCAGAACAACATGCAGAAGAGCATGGTGGAGGAAGGATGCTCAGCTCATGGCAACCGGGCAGCAGAGAAAGAGTGAGGAAGGTGCCAGGGACAAGATATAGTCCCCCAGGGCACACCTCCAGTAACCTACTTCCTCCAACCAGGCCCAGCCTCCTAAAGTTTCCATTACCTCCCAATAGTCCATTCAGCTATGAACACCTCAGTGTATTTAATCCACTGATGAGATCAGAGCCTTCATGATCCAATCACTTCCCCAAAGCCCCACCTCTTTCCCACCTCTTTCTAACATTGCTGCAAGACTTCAACACATGAAACTTTAGGGGACATTCCAGGTTCAAATCATAACAGGGGCTGGGGCTGTAGCTCAGTGGTAGAGTGTTTGCCTCGCATGTGTGAGTCACTAGGTTGATCCTCAGCACCACATAAAAATAAATAAAGATAGTGCATCCATCTACAACTAAAAAAAATTTTTTAAAAAATCATAACAGACACAATCAATTCTTTCTTGTGCAGATAAGTTACTCAGTGTGAACTGGAGTTTAAATCATTTATTTGCCAAGGGAAAAAAAATTTTGCAGAGTTTAGCATGGTATTCTTCATATCCTTATGATCTTGCCCCTGCCTTTTTTTTTCAGTGCTGGGGACTGAACCCAGGGTCTTATTCATGCTAGGCAAGTGTTCTACCACTGAGCTACACCCCTAGCCCCCCATTACCATTCTTGTCCTTTACATGTCCTTTCCAGGCAGTTCTTTGCCCATCTCTTCCACCACCTTTATTCTACTATCATTTATCCATTGAAAGGTCAAATCATGGGTGCCTCCCCTGACACCCCAAGATTGCAATAGATTTCTCTTAAATGTATCTGGTGAATGTGTACTGAGCCCTAGCCCTACCAGGGCACTTAGTAATTTTTTGTGTTTCTTGGCTTGATTTTTGCACTAGTCAGCAGGATGTCAAGGCAGAAAAGACTATCTCCATAGCCTTTGTGTCTAGTATAGTGCTGGCTAGCTTTCAACAAAGATTTGTTGAAGGAAGATTTAAAAATCTTTTTTATTCTAATATTTTTTTTTGTATCTTTGCACACTGAGTCACCCTTGACAACCAGCTTGTCAGATAGTAACCATTTCATCCAGATCCCAGCAGAGTGCCTCTTGAAAAAAATTTGGTGAAATTTTGGTGGCCTAGAGCTTTTGTTTCAGGACTTTAGTAGGCCTATCTATCTTTGGGGTCTCTGAGATCATTCTGAGGCAAGCTGAATACCTGAGTCTTTTGTTTTCAGACATTTTTTGTCCCCTTTCCTAGGGGGCCTGGTTTCATTCAGAGCCTGGAATCTTGAATGGCATAAGCCATCCTGTCACCAAGATGAAATAAGCTTTTCATTATTGTAGAATGATATGGTTTAGTGGAGAAAGCCTTCCACTGGCAATCAATCCTTCAACAGGTATTTGTTGAGCTCCTGCATCTACCAGGCTCTATTCTAAGCACTAGGGATATGGTAATGTATTTCCTGGAACTGTCATTCTAGTGGGGGGAGACAAACTATGAACAAAATAAATAAGTAATGCATATTATGATAGAAAGAAGTCTATGTATTATGTTAGAAGACATGCTGAGGAGAAAAATAAAACAGGGGGTGGGATTGGGAGGTTAGGGGTGGGGGATTTTAAATAGGGCGATCAGGAAAGGCCTTACTGAGGTTGCACTTTGATTTGAAGGAGGCGAGGGAATAAGCTGTGAAGATAGGGGGGCACACATTCTAGTTAGTGGGACAGTAAATGCAAAGGCTGTGAGGTGTACAGTGCCCAAAATGTCCAGGGAAGAGCCTCGGGCCAATGTGGCTGGAACAGGGGGAGCGGCAGTGGTGACAGGAGATGAGGAATAGATGGAAGAGGGCTTTGAAGGCAGCTGAAGGAGTTTGGTTATTTTCTCTGAAAATGGGATGGGATACCCATTAGAAGGTTTGAGATGGGGTTTAACAATCATCTCGGCTGCTGAATGGAGATTTGACAAGGGAGGCGAAGGTAGAAACCAATTAGGAGCTGTGAAATGATGGTGACCTGCACCAGGTGGTAGTGGAGATAACAAGAAGGGTCAGAGTCTAAGTATTTTCAAGGTAGAACCCAGCGAGTTTGCCGACCTGGATTCCAGCCCACACTTGATCATTTATAAACTCTGACAGGTAATTTCTAAGAAGATTCATTTTCTTCATATGTACAATGGGGAAAACAGTATTTGTCTTAATATTTCCCGGGATTATTATACTGATAAAATATTAAAAAGAATGTCAACTCTCTATGTGAAACTTCAAAGTGGCATACAAATAATAAAAAGCCACCATTTACTGAGCACTTTAGATTTATATTTTTATTCAATCCCCCATCGAACGTACAAGAGGGACATTAATGTCTACATTTTAGAGATCAGGGAAGGAACACTTAGAGCATAGAGTTGTCACTTACACAAGGTCACACAGCAGATACCCAGAGCATCGGGATCTAATCCAGAGCTTTCTGACCTTGTCTTGGTATCTGAGCTGGCTTCTATGCTGACCTGGATTCCAGTCCATTGATCAGTTGATCATTTATGAACTCTGACAGGTAATTTCTAAGAAGATTCATTTTCTTCTGTGCTATATTATTTTCTAGAAGGCATTCATACTATTCCTCAAAGGCTGTGACTTTACAAAGGATGATTTTCTGGGAATGAGTGTATATTTTGAAGAAGCTGGCATGCAGAACAGCTTTCCTAATGCTGTCTGATCATGCTTTAAGGAGATTATGCATGCAAACCTCTATAAGCCCACAGTAAATGTTTATGGGAGACGTGAGGTGGATTTGTTGAGGGTGAGGAGGTTTTGTAGAACTGTAGCCCAGTTCTCTCCAGATACTTTACTTTCATTCTCCTAAAATTCCATCTCATTCTCTCTAGTTGTGCCAAATGTTGGCTGACGACCTTTCTCTTTCTTCCTTCCCTGGGACCCATGGGTAGAGAACTGTGTGGAGTTCCAGAAGACCAATGGATCTCTGAATGTGACCACTGAGAATGCCACCTCCCCTGTCATCGAGTTCTGGGAGTAAGTGAGGCCCTTTCCCCATGGGAGGTGTGTTCCACAGAAGGGTAGAGGGTACAGTTCTCAGTGGATAGCAAGGGAACAGTTTCTTCTTTCCTGGTCCTGTCACCTAGGTGGCCTTTTTCTGTAGTATCTGTATTTGTGGTTTATGCAGAACTGGTTTCAGAGATGAGAATTCTGCAATTCTTCTAGGCTGTGCTGGCCTTTCCCTCATGTCAGAGAGGGCACACGTGTGTGTATCCACTCTGCTAATCACTGTCCTCTCTTTGACTCTTTGTATGTTGCCTCATATCTAGCCTATTCCTCCAAATGTTCATATTCACTCAGTGTGTGATCCCTGATATCAAAACAGCCTCAATTCTGGTTGAGAAAATGCATGCTTGCACCTCTTTCGCTGTGTTAAATTAGTACTCAGAGAAAACTTCCCCGGGCACAATTTATATTTGCCACTCTTTGTATCTAGCTCCATTTCCAGGCAAAGGAGAGCCTCAGGATCCCAGTAAAAAAGAATTGACCTACCTTCAGACAAGAGCCTGGAGGCATGACTTTTCAAGACCCATAGGCAACAAAACTGAGAATCAGGGCTGGGGTGCAGCTCAGTGGTGGAGTGCGAAGCCCTGGGCTCCACCCCACCCCCCCCCCAAAAAAAAAAGGAAAGAAGGAAAGAAAAGATGGAAGGAGGAAGAAGAAGGAAGAAAAGAAGGAAGGAAATAAAGGAGAGAGAGAGAGAGAGAGAGAGAAACTCCACTGTTCAGATACAAAATATATACCCCACAGCCACGTTCCCAGTGGACCACTTCCTCCAGCCACACCCCACCTGGCTTCAGTTACCACTTAGTTAATCCCATTAGGGATCAAGTCACTGATTAGGTCAAGGTTATAACCCAATCATTTCTCCTCCAAACCTTCTTGCATTGCCTCACACGTGAGCTTTTGGGGGACACCTCACATCGAAACCATAACACACAGAGAGAAGGACCTGAGGCTGACATCCAAAGTGGAACCAGGATCACCCTTCTCTCCTCAGGAGGCGGGTCCTGAAGATCTCTGATGGCATCCAGCACCTGGGGGCCCTGCGCTGGGAGTTGGTCTTATGTCTCCTGCTCGCATGGGTTATCTGTTACTTCTGCATCTGGAAGGGGGTCAAGTCCACAGGCAAGGTCTGTGTTAGACAGTCCCACTCCCCATCCTGGGATCCCTGCCTCAGTCTGGGGACTGTCATCCAGTAGTTCCCTCTGTTGTCATCTAGTCTGGGATGGGCAGGAATGACCCAGCAAAGATTTTATGTGCTTCCCTTCCTTGATTCTGTGCCTTCCTGGAATCAATCCCACATACTTCTGGGAAAAGAAACAGGAGAAACAAAGGCAGGAAGAACATCTCCAGAGGAGTTTCATCTTGGAATTTTTTATGTGTGTGAGCACATTGCACACTGAACACAGCTCATGGTTTCTTATTTCATATATAACAGTTCTGTGGATAAAGAATTTCATTCAGACTGTTCACATCCAAATGATTCCCAATCAACTCAAGAATTGGGGGATCTGAGGTGCTAGAAGGTAGGCTGAGCTGGACTCTTGCCTTGGAAGCTTCAACAAGGCTTCCTTCCTAATTTGGTTGCCTGACTATGCTAAGCTTGTAAACTCTTGTGAGGAAGAGATCACATGTTACAGATCTTTTCATACCTGACAACCCTTGCCAGAATTCCAAGCACTCTTGTTGGAAGAATGCCTAAATTCATTCAGTCACTTGACAAATATTTACTGAATATGTGCTGGGGAGGGCAAATGCTTAAACTGGAGGGAGGAGGGGTGAGGGAGGTAGTGGCCCAAGGCTTCAGGAAGATGGAACTGAACAGCTGTATGGTGGAAGGAGGGAGCCGGAGAGGAACTCCCATGCCCTTTTTGGTGGGGTGGGAGCTCCTGCCTCCTATCTCTGCTGCTGAGTCTTAGGGCCCCTCCTTCCTAACTCACAAGTTCCTTGTCACTCATCTGCTCTTGACCAGGTGGTGTACTTCACAGCCACATTCCCTTACCTCATGCTGGTGGTCCTGTTAATTCGAGGAGTGACACTGCCTGGCGCAGCCCAAGGAATTCAGTTTTATCTGTACCCCAACCTCACACGTCTGTGGGATCCCCAGGTAAGAAGCCATAGACAGGGGCTCTGGAGGCTTTGCTGTGGGGGGAATTGCTGCTCCTGGCTCATCCCCAGGGCATCCATGGAGATGGTGGGGAGCACCCTTCGTTCTGCAGACATCTGTTAGCAGTGGTTTGTGGTTATAAGGTGTCTGACACTGCCCCTTCTTGGTCCATAGCTTCCAGGGAACCCAGGGCGCCTGAAGCCCTAGGTATATTTCTCAGGGACTGCAAATATGTCAGTCACTGAACACCTTTCTCATGAGCTGTGCCCCTTTCCTCTTGTCTACCCATTTTTCTCATGTTTGCATGTTTTTCTTTTTCTTCTCCATTCCCTTCTCCCAAACTTCCTTTCTATTTCTTGTCTGGTGCCTTCCTTCTACCCACGTGACCCTTTCCAGGGCCCCAGTTCCCAGCCCACACCAGCTGGGTTGGTGTTAAATTTCCTGTCAGTTGTCTGGAGCTTCTGGTCTTTTTTCCTCCCCTCTGCCCTTCCTTGATTGTCCACATTCCCTCAGAGACAGCCAGCTTTGTTATGGTTCCACCAGGAGGGGGCGGTGCTGCTGCTTGGAGATTGGAGGGTGTGTAAAGCAAGGCCTGAAGTAAGAAGCCCCTGCCACTGACAGGTGTCTTATTTTCTCCTCTTTGGCAGCCATTTTGAAAGCTGGCAAAGCCTATGGGAGTGTGGGTAAGCTCCACCTCAGAGCCCCCCAGACTGTGTTATCCAGTTCAGCACCATGTCTCTGCCTCTGCCTCTTTGGCACAGAGAGGAGTATTGTATAATTCGGAGATGCTCCTCTTGGTTATCCAAGGCTCCCTGTGACTGTGCAAGGGCCCCCCAGGAGACTCAAGGGCAGATGACTCTCAAGGCTTACAAGACTGTTAGATGGCCTTCCAGACCTTTCAAATAGTACAGCACAAGCACAGTCACTGAAATCACTGAGAGGGAGCAAGAGACAAGGGCAGACATGCAGCTCCAGAGTTCCTTCTCAAGCCCCAGGAACTCTGTTCTCTCAGAAGCAATAGCTCCTCGTTGGGAAGAATTTGGAGTGATCCAGAAGCTAAACCACTCTCAAGTCTCCTAGCCTTCCCTGGCAGAGTTGTGAGGCTTCCCTCTTGACTGTTCCTGGTACTGCTGTGGCTCCCAGAAGCAGCCAGACCAGCCCTACTCAGAAATATCCCCATAGAATTGAGTAATCTTGGTCCTGGGTGTTACTCAATGGTCTTCCAGTGGGATGTGAACTTATCCTTCCACTCTTCCTTTTCTTTTCTATTTTCTTCCTTCCTTCCTTCCTTCCTTCCTTCCTTCCTTCCTTCCTTCCTTCCTTCCTTTCCTCCTTCCTCCCTCCCTCCCTTTCTTCCTTCCTTTATTTCAACAGTGTGTCACTAAATTGTGTCCTCAAACTTGCAATCAACTTCCCCAGTTACTGGGATTACAGGTGTGCACCATCATATTCTGGCTTCTCCCATTTCTTACACATTATAGAAATGCAGATTGCTATTTCCTCATTTCTACATAGGCTGCAATCAGGATGTGGAGCCAAACTATAGAGACAGAGGTGTTGAAGCTAAAAGAACCCCAGAGATCATTTAGTGCAGCCTCCTTATTGCACAAATGAGTAAATTGTGAGCTCAGGGCAAAAAGCAGCAGGCAATGCAAAAGTGTATTTTGTTTCCTGAATCATAAGCTCTTTTGACTTATATGAAACCAAGGGCTGTGACAGAGAGTAGGCAGCAAGCAGGACATTGTGTGGGCAGTAGATTTGAGGGAAGGCTTTGAAGTCCAGGTGAAGAGTCTGGTATGGGTCTGCCATGCAAGAGGAAGCATTGTGGTTGAACCAGTAGCTAAAACTCAGCTCTTCTTGCAGATAGCGCTGGGTTGAGAGGATGGGGAAATAGACAGACATGCAGGTAGGCATGAAAAAGGAGAGAAGGGTCCAGTATTTATGGTTTTGTCCTGATCAGCTATTTATAGCTAACAAGTGGTGAGGGCTTACTATGTCCCTGGCACTGTTAAAAGGTTTACATGCATTGTTTCAGCTAATCCTCATGGCAGATCAATGAGGTATCTCCATTTTACAGATAAATAAATTGAGTCCTAGAGAGATTAAAGGATTTTTGATCTTCACACCTGCAACTGGAACCAGGTCTGAATGAGGATAAATCCCACATACTTTTGTGATCTCCTCTTGAAGGCAAGGTCCCTGTCTGCGCATCTTTGTTTCTCTCACAGGTTCACTCATTCAGCAAAAAATGTGTTGAGCATCTATTATGTGTCAAGCCTGTCTTAGGTACCATGTTTGGTGTATAATAGCTTCCAGCCAACTTGAAAACGGGCCAGGTAGCCTTCAACTCTGAGAGTTAACAAGGTCATGAGTCTGTGTCTGGGTTACTGCAGGGAATAAGACTTATTTTAATCTGCATTCTAGGTACCATCCTTCCAACCCCAGCCAGCTGTAAGCTGTTCAGGGAGTACATACATGTCTTCCAAGTGTTTTGAGGCTGTAGGGAGGGAGCTGTTTCAAGAGCAGCCTGGTCCTGGTCCCATGCTGAAGCCAGGCCTTTGTCATCAGTGAGGAGAGCAGCACCTGCAGGGTGGGATGCCCTGCCAGAGCCCTAATTGAATCTAGTTGGCACTCCCCAGGAAGTGTGATAATTCCAACTGGCATTTGCCTGGCACTTGAGAAAGGTGCAAAATCCTGTTAGCCAACACAAAGACCAAAGACATCTCTCTCTGCCAAGCACAGAGAATGGGGGCTGGGAGCCAGGCAGAGACAATGCTGTGTTCCTCTCCTGTTTCTGCCTTTCCTCTGCCTAGCTTGCTGTGCTTTGGGCAGGTTGCTGCCTTTCCTGGTCTCCAGGTTCCTCCCTTTTACACTGGGGAATGGCCCCTGGGAGCCTTGTACAATAGGTGCTTCATATAGGCAGCACTGTTACTTTTCCTCATCCTGACTTTCATTCTCCTGAATTTTGCTAGTGGATGAGGGCAGAAGGATGGGAGTGGGGTGTCCAAAGAGCCCTGCTGAACCTTTTAAATGTCTGTGTTAAGTAATTCTGATGAAGGTTTTGTCCAGGGAGGAGGTTGAAACCATGGATCAGAACTAGCCTTATTTAATGTAGTACATTGAAATCAATGCCATCTCATTATCACTGAAAGGTGAATTGTTCTATAGAATAGTAGCAACAATGAACAGCAGCAAAAGCTTGCATGAGTGCTTGACAAAATTGAATCTTCACACCAACCCTGTGATTCAGAGGTTAGCCTCATTTTACAGATAGAGGCAGGCCTAAAAACCTCAAGACATTTACCCAGAACCACAAAACTAGCATGTCGGGGAGATTGGGTTTCCTCCAAAATAGTCTTTTGGAGTCTACTGTCTTAATCATGTGATAGATCTTTTCCAAAGGATATGAAAAGACATTATTTAAAAGTTTTAAAGGCTGTTTTCTAAACTGGCTGTAGTAGTGCATGCCTGTAATCCCAGCAACTCAGGAGGCTGAGGCAGAAGGATTCCAAGTTCAAGGCTAGCCTTAGTAATTTAGCAAGGCCCTAAGCAGCTTAGTGAGACCCTGTCTCAAAATAAAAAAATAAAAATTAAAAAAAGGGCTGAGGATGTGGCTCAGTGGGTAAGCACCCTTGAGTTCAATCTCCAGAACCAAAACCAAACCAAACCAAAACAAAAAACAAACAAAAAAACAAAAAAAGGCTGTTTTCTAAAGGAGGGGATAGGAAACTAATATTTATGTGTTAGGCATTTTGTACACATTATTTTGTTTGTTATATTTATACCCATTTTTCTGATGAGAAAAGGGAGGTTCTGAGAGGTTAAGTAACTTGCCTAAGATCACACAACCAGTAACTGGTAGAGTTGGGAATTAAAGCTAGATCCATCTGACCATGCTTTTCCATTTCACACTAGATAGATATTCATAATCCTGGGGGCTGGACTTAAGGTTGAAAACATCTTTCCTGGATCTTCTAAAGGTTTCTCTCTTCCTCTCTCCTGTGAATAGCCTTCCAACAAGTGCTTTTCAATCTTGTTTTTTTCTTGATCTGTCTTCTGCCCCGGCCAAAGACACATCAGAGTTTTGTTCTGGAAACTGGGGCTCCTGGAATGGGCAGAAGGGAGGAGGTCGCCTGTGGCGGGGAACAAAACACTTTGCTCTGTGTGTTCCTTCAGCTTCCTTCTGACCCCCTTCCGATCTCCCATCCCAGCAGGCTTGTCAGGCGGTGGCTGTGCGGAGAGCTGGGCCTGCCAAGCCCCCGGTGAGAGAGAGGGCTTTGGTCAAAGGCACCATCCGACCTGAACTCTGCAACCTCCTGCAGGTTTCTCTGTTCTCATTAATCTGTCTTCCCAACTCATTCTCAGCCTGCCCCCTCCACCTCCCACCCCTGCCGGGTGAGATGAACAGCCAAGTCACGATTTCCCTTATTACTTATTTTATGCTTCTTGCATGATACCCTTTCCTTGGTGGCAACTCCTGCCTCAGGGAACACCAGGGATGGGATTCCCAGTGAATGAAGGGACAGAAGATGGGAGACATTCTCGCCTTTCCTCCATCTTTCTGTGCTTGATCCCCATTCTTGCAGAAATGAATGTATAACAAGAGGAGTGTCCTGGGTGTGTCCCTGATGCCAGTTCTCAGGGCTACAGGGCTGTGATCTCACACCTAGCTGCTGTTCATTACAACCAGGAAGCTTTGAAAATGGTACAGTTTCTGGGTTCTCCTCCAGCCCTCAAGATTCTATCTCAACTGGGGATGCTGACTGAGGAATCTGGGATTCTGGGGTAGTTTGCCTGCCTATGGGTCCCCCAGACCTTACAATGTGCACGTGGGTATGGCTGAGTATGATGAGGGAGAGCAAGGGGCAGAGAGACAGAGGGTGGCGGCAATGGTTAGAGGCAGGGAAGGGACTGTGGAACATTGGTGTGTGGGGGGATTGGAGGCTGCTCTTAGTAAAAGGAAACCACAGGGGCTGGAGGATTTGGGGGTCCTGGGTGGGCTAGGCAGAAGGCACGGATAGGACTGTCCAGTGCCCTTTCTGTAAGGACATCTGCCTGGGCAATGTCTGCATCCACAGTTGGTGCTTCCTGGTGGTGCACTGTCCTCTGAAGGCAGGGTGCCTGGGAAGGGTCTGTAGCCACAGGACCCCATGTCCTGCAGCTCTGAAGAACTGCTTACGCCTATTGCCTTGATATTCTTTCTCTTCGGGATGTTATTCTAGCTGTTTGATCTAAATCACAACATGCAAGGTGGGGTCGGCCAGCTGCAATAACAACAGTGGTAACTATGCCTAGGCTTAGCTGGAGAGGTGTTTTCAATATGCATTTCTGTTCCTCCTCTAGACTTCTTGTGAGTGGAGGATCACTCTCTCTGTTTTTCAGACAGAGGATTCTGAGACAGGAGGAGCTTGAGGTGGCCCTGATATCCAGGACCCACATCCCTAGGGAGCCTACATCTGGATCCCTTCCTTGCTGGTCACAATGCTGTGAGAACCTGGATAGGAGAAAGGGAGGCAGAACCTAGGCTTTGTTTCCCATGATAGAACACTTGATCCCAGAACTGGCTTTGTTCTAGACCTTTGCCCTGCCCTCCCATGCCTTCCACCATGGGTCCTGTGGTCTTGTTCTTTGAATGCCTGGTGCCTGTTTCATCCTGGTGGTTCCCAAGACACTCCATCCAGGGGTCCAGGGAGGAGAGCTACTGGGTCTGTGGGGGTAGCAGAGGGTGCCTTCAATGGCTGAGAGCAGGTTATCACCATCCCTAGCAGCTCCTGGCTCATGCTTGAATCCTCCCTTGGAGGCCTTGACTCTCCTGGAGTTCAGATTTCTTGCCTTCTGCCTTTGCAGGTGTGGATGGATGCTGGCACCCAGATCTTCTTCTCCTTTGCCATCTGTTTGGGCTGCCTCACAGCCCTGGGCAGCTACAACAAGTATCACAACAACTGCTACAGGTGATTGGGAAAGTGGGACCTGAACCACACGCCCGCATCTCTGCTGTCTCCCTAGCCATGCTAGACCAGGGGTGAGCTGCACCAGCTCCTGCATTTGCATCCTGTCTGTACTCTCATTTCCCAATACTGCAGGGCTCTGGGGAGCTTTAGGATATGTAGAGGGATTGCTTCTGAAAAGGGGAATAGTAGACCATGTAGAGGGATTGCTTCTGAAAAGGAGACCAAAGGAGGGACCCAGCCTACCTGGCTGATTCAGAAGTTAATCTGGAGTTATAGTTAAGCAAGACTGAGAAACAATGTCGTACAGTGGAGCCCTGTTCTTGCCTGCTTGGACACTGAATCAATACCCATTTTCACTTCATCTCTTAGATATTCTTCCCATAGGTCCCCTCCTTTACTTTATGTCCCCTCCCCAACGTTCCCTCCTGATTGCCTTGTTCATGCTCAGAGAATTCAAGCCAATTTTAGTTTAGCTGAAATATAGCAGGAAAAAAAATCCTGTTATGCATTTCAAAATCAAACGTAGGTGCTTAAGAATTATTGTTATTATTTGGAATGATCCATGTCTATGTCAGAAGGAATTATATCATAGTGGCAATGCCTCCAGAAGTGTGGTAGCAATGTGACAGGAGAGAAGGCTGTGTGGCAGTTGGTAATATTTAGATTTACATTTTACTTCCTTTGAGCATCATTCTTTCAGGCCAATGTGTTAGCCAGCTTTTTTTGTTGCTGTGACAAACACCTGAGAAAAACAACTTAGAGGAGGAAAGATTTATTCTGGTTCATGGTTTCAGAGGTTTCAGTTGGTGGTTTGCAGGCTTTGTGTCTGAGGTGAGGCAGAACATCATGGCAGACGGACATGGCAGAGGAAAGCTGTCAGCACATGGCAGCCAGGAAGCAGAGAAAGCGGGAGTGTCGGGGTGAGAGGAATGACCAGGGACAATATATAGCCCCAAGGGCATGCCCCCAGTGACCTGTTTCCTCCAACCACGCCTCATCTACCTACGGTTTCCATCACTACCCAGTAGTGATTTCAGCTATTAATGGATTAATCCACTGATGAGGCCTGAACCCTCACAATGCAGTCACTTCCCCCAAATCACTCCTCTGAACATGGCTGCACTGGGGACCAAGCCTTCAACATATGAGTCTGTGGGGGACACTTCATATCCAAATGATAACACACTACCTTGATTTATTCTACATTTGAGCAAGCTAGTCGGGGGTGAGGGGAGGTGAGGCAGAGCTGACCCTTTGAATAGTCATTTGAATTCTGCCAGGGAGCCCTGCTCCTGGCCTCTGCGAAGGTTCCAGGATGAGTGTCTGCCAGGAAGGGCTGTACTTCTCTGGGGTTCCTGTTGCAGATTGAGACTTTAATAGCCCCTTTCTGACCTGGCCTGTTGCCTCCTTCTCCCACCTGCCCCCACACAGGGACTGCATTGCCCTCTGCTTCCTCAACAGTGGCACCAGCTTTGTGGCCGGGTTTGCCATCTTCTCCATCCTGGGCTTCATGTCTCAGGAGCAGGGAGTGCCTATTTCTGAGGTTGCTGAGTCAGGTAAGTGTTGCTGGGAAGCGCTGAGGGTACTGGATTCTGTGAGCCTGGTTTGAAACTTTGGCAATCAGGATCCAGAGGTGATGGCTAAAAAGTTTCAAATTTTGGAGCATTTTGGACTTTAGACATTCAAATTAGGGATATTCAACTGGTCAAGCTTATGCAAATATTCCCAAATCCCAAACACTTCTGGTTCCTAGTATTTCATGTGAGGGATGCTGAACCTGCATGTGTCAAGCACTGTATGAGGCATTTGCATGAAGCATGTGATGTAAACCTGCAAGGCAGATACCAGTATTACCCTTGGCACACCAGTATGGGAACTGACACTCGAAGAAGCAGATCATGGTCCACGATCACAGCGGTACTTTTTATTTTTCAGAGGAAGTTTCCTATGTACAAACCAGGCTCTGGCATGTGCATTTGTTCTTGCCATTTGAGTCAACTGAGAACAACATTCATGTATTTGAGAGGATGTGTGTCAATGGTATTCTAAAATTAATGCCCTCTCACTATAGGGTGAGAGGCCTCAGGCCAAATCCAGCTCTAGAGGTATTTTCTTTGGTACCATCTACTTCATAAACTGTGATTTTACCCTCAGCTGGACCATGATTGCTCCTGTTCTCATCAGGCCCTACCTACCACTTCCTCTTATTTTACAATGAATTAGTTTCACAAATTTATAAGAGCCCTGCTGGCTCCTGAACTCATTCCAAGTTCAAAATCTCTAGTTTGGGACAGTAGATCTGGAGGCCCATCACCCTTGTACAAAACATCCTTTATATGTTGAGTCTCTAGGTTCTATTCTTGCCAGTGAGAATGCAATGGGTGGTGCTCTGGAAATTCAAGGACCAGGTAGAGGTTTGGGTGGCTTGTCCTGGGCCAGGTGGGTGGTGATGGTAACTTTGGGGTGAAGTTTCCTCCAGCTCTGTTATTCCATGGTCCCACACTGGGAGGCGCTGGACACTGAGGGCTGGAGCTGTGTTGCTCTGCTTCTGTTGTAGGCCCTGGCTTGGCCTTCATCGCCTACCCTCGGGCTGTGGTGATGCTGCCCTTCTCTCCCCTCTGGGCCTGCTGTTTCTTCTTCATGGTTGTTCTTCTGGGACTAGACAGCCAGGTATCAAGAGGTGGCCACTCAGACCATGAGAGATGAGTGGGTATGTGGGGGTTGAGGCAGGGGGCACAGAGAGCATGAGGTTGAGCTTTGTTCCCCAAGGGACCTTAAAATAGTTGGAGACTGGGCAAATGTCAGAAGTGGACCCAGAGGAGCTTGTAGGGTAGGTCCAAACCTGACTGTGCAAAGACTGCAGCTCTGGGGACTAGGGACAGGGAGGCTGGCAGGACTGACCCTAGGAGTGAGAAGCCAGAGCTGCCTGACAGGTTTATTGTGGGAGCTCTCTTTCCCTCCAATTCTTTTGCCCTCTCATCCAGTTTGTGTGCGTAGAAAGCCTGGTGACAGCGCTGGTGGACATGTACCCCCGGACGTTCCGCAAGAAGAACCGGAGGGAGATCCTCATCCTGGCAGTGTCTGTCATCTCCTTCGTTGTTGGGCTGGTCATGCTCACAGAGGTGAGGGTCTGGAAGATTGGAAGGGGGGGACTCGGTGAGGAGGAGGAGCCAAGAGGACAACTGCTTCTGTCAGGTGGGGCATGCTGCTGTGGTTCCAGATCACAGAGCAGGCCTTCTGGGAGTCAGGGCACCTCCTTGGCCCGTCCCCGACTCCCCACCCTGGAGAGGATGGCCGAGGGGTAACTTGGATCTATCGTAAGTAAAGACATATGGAAAGGATGGTTGGGAAGTTGTGGTCTGGGAAAGGCTGCCTCTCCAGCAAGATGGTATGATTTCCCAGGTCCTTGAACCAAGTTCAGTGAAGGACCTCAAAGGGAGAAGGGAGCCCTGGGACGGGTGGCATTCTGAGTGATGTCTCAGGGGTGAAGGAGGGCGACAGAGCTTGTCAGTTTGATGGTACCAGGCAACCCATATCCTGATTCTTTCTCAAAAGAGTACACACCATGCCTTAGCCTTCTGAATCAATCCCTAAATGTTCTCAGGGACGACCTAGCAATAGCTGTGTGATTTCATCTATCTTCCATCTGAAAACAATAATTAAAAAAAAGCCAATTATTGTCCATATCTGCCTAGTGCTTTACAGTTTACATACTGCATTCTCTTTTACCTGCCTCTTGTGATCCTCTTCAATGCTGCTCTGTGCTCCAAAGGTATGAGGCTGAGGGTTATGGAGGTAAACCATTGTTTCCTCTGGATAATTTCCTCCCTTCCAGGGTGGCATGTACGTGTTTCAGCTCTTTGACTACTATGCAGCTAGTGGCATGTGTCTCCTGTTCGTGGCCATCTTTGAGTCCCTCTGTGTGGCTTGGGTTTATGGTGAGTGTCTTTTCCTCCTGGGTCCCAGCTCCAACTTCAGTGTTCTCCTTCACCCTGGGGCCCTTAGACAAAAGGGAGACATTTATTGCTCACACCACCTTTCCCTAGACTCCACCCTACCCGACCTGAAAAGTCTCAATCCTAAGTGGCTACCATTGGAAGGGCTTTGCCCACACACCTGTCATAGCGCACCTGGACCACTTCAGGTGGGTCCACATCGTGTCTTATCCCAGCCTTTTCATCTTTTAACAATCTTAATAATCAGGAAGTGTTGCCTCTCCCCAAGCCAAGTACTATTGGCTGCTACCATAATATCTTTCAATTACTGGTCCTTGCCCATCCTAGTCTGTGGCCCCTTTCCTGACTCTTCAGATGCTGGAGAATGTCCTTTCTTCCCCTTCCTTCTTCTCTTCTCCGTGGTAGGAGCCAGGCGCTTCTATGACAACATTGAAGATATGATTGGGTACAGGCCATGGCCTCTTATCAAATATTGCTGGCTCTTTTTCACACCAGCTGTGTGCATGGTAAGGTAGTCCTCAAGGGGACAGATGAAGGGAGGGAGAGATGGTGGTGGCTGCAGGGTAGAAGTCATTAGCTCTTGAGTTGACAATCACCTTAGATTTTCACTCCTCCTCCTGTTGGAGCCTAGAAAACTACAGCAAGATAGATTCTTCCTTTCCATTTCACAGAGGGATAAGCTGAGGTCCAGGATGTCAGACAGTTTGACCAACATTCCAGCGTGAGTCTAAACTCATAGGCAGAACTGAAGCCCAAGGGTTGGGCTGCTCAGAATAATGCTGATAACCATGGAAGTCATAATAGCAGCAGTTATAGAGCCCTCACTTTGTGCCCGGCACACAGGGCTTCACACGAGAACCCTAACTACCGCGATACTCATTTTACAGATGAAATTGAAACTAAAGAGGTGAAGCAACCTACTCAAGTCAGAAAGTCATAGAGACCTAGGATTCAAACCCAGGCAACCTGACTCCAGAGTTTGAGCCTTAAACCATGATGTGCTGCTTCCTCTGGCTTCATCTGTTTCTGTCAGCAGACCCCAGAGCCCCCACTCTGTGCATGATATAAATGAGGAAAGGGGAAGAGGGAAGCATGATCACTACCAGGAGGTACTCAGAGCCCAAACTCCTGAGTGGGAGATATAAACACCTTAAAGCACGGAGCAGACACACAGTCATATCCTAAAGGTGCCCAGGGACACAGGGGCCCTGGAGTGGCACAGTATGTGCTCTGGAAATACAAATTGGGAGTGTGGATTCTGAGCAGAATATGGGTGAAGATTGGAGACTGGTCCAGATAAGCCTGGATGCAGATCCTACCAGACCAGCTGTTGGGGGAGGGAGATGTGGGCTGAAGGCACAGTCTCTCCCCCTACATCCTCTTTCTCTTCCTCTCCCACCCCCAGGCCACCTTCCTGTTCTCCCTGATCAAGTACACTCCACTGACCTACAACAAGAAGTACACATACCCATGGTGGGGTGATGCCTTGGGCTGGCTCCTGGCTCTGTCCTCCATGGTCTGCATTCCTGCCTGGAGCTTCTACAAACTCAGCACCCTCAAAGGCCCCTTCAGAGAGGTATGGAGGAAAACAGTTAGGGGTAGGTGTTGGGTAAGGTAGGCGCCTAGATGATGGTGGGCTGGGGCAGGAGCTGGTACACAGAGGAGACAGCAAGTCTGGTATGGGTGTCAGGGAGGGACAGAGTGAGCACTTAATAGTCTCAGAAAGAGACTGGGTACCTGAAAGACCTAGGCTGTGATTATAGGCCTGGAACCTGGAGGCAAGTTTATGGGGATGCAGGCCAACTTTGAGGATATGGGGTGCTGGCAGACAGGCCCCACTTCATCATGTGACAGCTATCTCCACTGTCCTTGCAGAGAATCCGCCAGCTTGCATGCCCAGCTGAGGACCTGCCCCAACGGAGCCAAGGAGGACCCCCTGCCCCTGCCACACACACAAAGTCACTTCTCAGACTCAAAGAACTGGAGTCTGACTGCTAGAGGGCAGACTCCCAGATGGTGCTCGTGAGCTTGGATGTGGGGCCAACTGCAGGAGCAGAAGGCAAACACAGCCCCTCTATGCTTCTCTGCTCTCCACCTGGGACAGACAAGACAAAAGGGGATATTTGGGAATTGGCCTTCTGAACTGGGGGCCTTCCATTCCAACTTCCCTGCTCCAGGGGTGGTCTAAACAGTTACAAGATGCCAATATCAAGAGGACACCTTTGAGGCAGCTTGGGAGGCTGGGTGAGGGCTGGCAGGGTGAGGACATGGCTGGCCTCTGGCCCTCCTACCCTTCATTCCATTAAATCCATCTTCCCACTGACTCTCGCGGTTCTGTCTGGTTTCTGCCCTCTACCTTGTGCCTTGGCCACCTTCCCACTTTGAATTTGTGGCTGTAGGACCCTTCCTCTTCCTCACCTTGCCTTCCCTCAGTGAGTTCTCCTTGTGGACCATGTAGCAGAGGGTATTACTGTAGTGAGAGGGTGACAGGGCCAAGCTACAACCCTCCATCATCAGACATTTGGGCCAGAGGAGGCTGCCAACCCCCACCCCTCTGTGCTTCCCTTCCCTCCTCCTTTGCTCTGCAGAATAAGAAAGGAGATAGAGGGAAGGATAGGGGAGCCCTGGGCATTAGCTACAGGAAAGTAAAAGCCTGGTTGCAGCTTCTTCTCGCCTGCATTCCCCTTGTCATGTCCTTGCCTGCCCCTGCAGGTGTGCGTGCCCACCCAAGGCCTGGTGCTGGGGACATAAGAGGGGACCAGCAGGCCTTGCCATTGCCTGTGGAAGCAGGGTAAGGAAAGCCTTGGCACTAGAGGAGGGCACTACCACAGCTCTGCCAGCAGAGGGACCCCACCGCGCCAAGATTGCCTTGCTCATTTTATGTTTGCAAGACGATGCTGTCACCATTAGGTGTGGCCACAAGAGGGTGGCACTGTCATGACTTCCACTGTCAGGGCCAAAGCTATAGAGATGAGCCCCTAGAATTAGGCTGCAAAGAGGGTCCAGGTGGAAGGCAAAGTCCATTGAGGTTAATGGGCCTGCCCGTGGCGCAGGAGGTTCCTGCAGGAGGTTCCCACAGATATATCTTACTAGCCTTCCCTCTGAAGGATGGTGAGGAGCTCTGGCTGCTGCTGTGCGTGTCTGTGAAAGCAGCTGAACACATGCAAATGCATTTCTCCATACCTGTAAGCTTAAGAGTCCAGCTGTGTCCCTACCTCTGATCAGATGGTCCTTCTTGTGCTGTTTGGAATGAGTGTCCCTTGATTCTTACAGCTGCCGTCTAAAGGTGCCCAGGGTTCCTGGGTGGTTTTCTTAGTTTTTTTTCCATGTCTGTTTGTGGGGAGATGCACTGAAATCTTTCCAGTCTTCACGTTTTGCTTTCTTGATGTTGAAAGACTTTATAAAAATTAATTATAACAGCCCTCTGGTGTGTTGGCTTGGCTACTCCTTCTTGGTTGGGCATCCTCCAGGTGTACCAGGCACGGTCACAGTTCTCCAATGGGAGAAGTAAATCTGCCGGACAAACATGCCACAACTTGAGATACCACATACCCAGTGTCTTCATCCTACAATATTTCCAGAACACCTACTCTGCTGGGCTGTGCCATCCTCATTATATATAATGGGTGGACTCAGATAAACATCTTAAACAGATTATGGCAAATTCTATGAAATGAAAGAGCAAAGTGTTGTGAGAAGGCATACTAGGGTGTGGGAAGGAACCTGTGAGTCTAGGTCAGGGGGTCTGGGAAGGCCATTGTGAAGATATAGCTATGGTCTCTCTCTCCACTCACGTGATCAAAGCTTCAAGAATCTGCTAAGCCCAGGATGGGATGTAGGCAGTTCAATGATGGTGATTTGAGTCCCTTTCAGGAGATTCACAAATGGTGGAATATGGTGTGAAAAATCACCGACTGGCACAAGAATCAGGAGCTAGGTTTCTGGTCCTGACTTGCCTTTAACTTACTGTGTGTCTTTGTGGAAGCTCCTTGGAATTCATGTTCATTTTTCAGATGCACCATGCACTGCACCTACATGAGTGTGTTGTAGGGCTCAACTTATATGAGAGTCCTTTCAGTCTCTTGGTGCCAGTGGGTGTGAGGTCACTAAACAATTGGGGGTATGGGTGAGGGTGAGCTTCTCTGATCATCCAGGAGGGGGGCTGACAGGTATTAATGTGCTCAATGCTGCTGGTTTGGGTCAGGGTTGGGAGCAGCAGTTCCTGCACTTGGATTTGGCCAAGGGGGTGGACAAGATGGGAGTGGGGGTGGAGAAGGGCTTTTTCTGTCCCCATCTGCTTTCCTTGCCTGGAAGGGCAGAGACAATTTCCAGAGGAAGGGAACCCTCCCTTGTCTGAAGGCTACACCTGTTGGAGAAGGCAGGTGGGGAGAGTCTTGGGCAGGTGATAGCAGAGAGCAGAAGCATAGGTAACTGCAAATTTCAAAACTGGAGCCCATGGCAGTAGGAGGCACTTGTTGGACACTCAGCTTACCAGGCTGCCTTGGGCCTCAGACTTCATGCCTTAGACCTTGCAAACAGATACACCTAAGTTTCTGATTCATACATGTGTGTACACAGAGTCTCTCACTATCCTTGGAAAAATGTACACATGTGCACAAAGTCAGAGGCACCACAGTCAGCTTAGCACACTCCTTCATAGAGGCTTGCAGTCCTGACTTAGATCTTACTAGCTGTGGGACCTTGGGCAAGGTCCTCCTGGATCCTTGATGTTCTCCTCTGCAAAATGGGGATAATACTATTTACATCATAGAAGTCACTGGAGTCCAGTACAGAGAATAGTGGCAGCTGCCTTGGGGACACTCAAGCAAATCCCTTGTACCCCACATTGGACTATCAGTATAACAGAAAAGCCCAGGATGAGTTGAGACATCCTTGCTCTCTACTAGCTTCACCAGCCCCAGACATTAGGTTGCACTGGGCTCCATGAAGGAGGCTACACATTTATTGAGTTAAACCTGTTTGTTAGGAGACAAGGGAGAGGCGGTCCTAAAATAATCATTAATCCTGTGGTCCTGCTCAGCACAGCAGTATTGTCCAAGAAAAGCAGGACCTAAGCCTCCCTGCCTTAGTCTATTCTCTGGTCCTGGGAGAGTAAAGTCTTCCCAGGATAGGGAAGATGAAGATCATGTTTTTCCCATAGGGTTGCATCCATCTGTCCATCAGTCCATCAGTTCATCCATACATCCATGCAACCAGTAAAAACCAAGGGCCTACTGTGAGGCAGTACTGTATTAAATGCTAGTGGCAGAAACAAAGAATTATGAAATGAGACCCCTAACCTTTAGATATTTATGATCTGGTAAACAATATGCCACATACTGCATAGATTTTGGAACCAAGAGACCGAGATTCAAATCCCAGTTCCATCATTGACTAGTGCATGGTCATGGGACTAATCACTTAGCATTATTCTCTCTAACATTCTCTTCTGTAAAATGAGGCTAATAATGCCTACATTTCAAGATTTCTAAGGGGATTACATGAGGTAACATGTAAAGCACTGATCCTGAGTTAGATGCTCATGAAATAGGTTCCATTCAGGTCCTCTAAAAGCATGCATGGAGTTAGAAGATGATGGTGGTGAGAACATTCTAGGGGGTACAGTAGTGCAGTGATACCACTATTCACTTGGTGATATTTCCTCTCAACTCATGACCCTTCCCAGTATGGAAATAGTCCAGTCTTATCTAGAATTTCTAGGATTCCTTCTTTTTGCAAAGACAGGGTTTCTGGCCTCCAGCTTTTGTCAGTTGGTCTGAATACCCAGGGGATAGGGATGGTTCAAAGTTAAGACAATGAGACTAAGACCAGAGGCAGTCAGGTAAGGACAGGGAGGAATGGAGCAGAGAGGACTTTCTCTTTTTGGGAAAAATC
The DNA here is from genome assembly GCA_004024805.1 of Geosciurus inauris. Lineage (NCBI taxonomy): Eukaryota > Metazoa > Chordata > Mammalia > Rodentia > Sciuridae > Geosciurus > Geosciurus inauris. The sequence goes on from PVHX01003496.1 coordinate 100,744, forward strand.
AAGCTCTACTCCCTGGGGAGAGAGGGGAAAGACAATCAGGCCAAGCAAGAGGGTGAATTTGGAGCTGCTGGATATTTTATTTTCCAATAGCTGCAAGTAGGTAGTCTCATGGACTCTAGTAACCCCTTTGCAGTTAGCTTTATGATCAATACATTGTGGACCCAATATTCAGAGACAGGGTAGACACAGCAATGCAGATTGCACCATGACAGTTGGGCATGGGGGTAACAAAAGTGTGGATTCTGGCTGGGCAATGTCCTCCTCTGCCAGAGCTGACCTTCAGCCTAACTTCTAGTTTCACAGAGGCAAAAGGTCTAAGAACTTAGACTCACTCTGGCTTTCTCTTGATGGGGAACCCCACAGAAGAGACTGAGAGGGGCCTGAGCGATATTGAGTGGGGGTGCTTGATGGAAAATTACAGACTGAGATTCTCACTTCACACCCCCTCGCTGCTGGGAAGTTCTAGAAGACAAAGAGGAAGCACATGTAAAGGGAAATTTCCCCTTCTCCTCACAACTTCCCCTCCCCCCGCATCACCTGTAACTGAAGAAACATCTTTGTCTTGAAGAAGGCACTGTCCTTTCTGAATGAAGGGCCATGGGACAGTCCTGTCCTCAGTGCCATGAGGGTATGCTCAAGAGAGGTGACGAGGGCCTTGTTCTGGAGAAGCTCACTGGGCATGCAGCACAGGGCACACATATTCAACACATGCCCTTCACCACTGCCAGCTCCTAGGCTATTCCTGAGAAATCCTAGCTATGTGCATCAGTGCCAAGAGACGCTGGTTAGGACTGGACCCTCCACGATCCCAGCCCTGCTTCCAGAAGACTCACAGGGAACACCAACAACTTTAGCACTTAGGCTAGCCTAGGCAAGGACCAAGTTGTCTTTAACCATTGCAGCAAACCTGCAAACTACGTATTATTAACTCTTCCAGTGTGGGAAACTGAGGCTCAGTTCTCACCTAACTGACTAGACTGGTAGATGCTAGAGGAGGGGTGGAAAGTCAGTCCTGTCTGGCTGAGGACCTGTGTCCTCTCTGCATCATATGCCTTGAGATACACGTGCTCTGGGTGCTTTCTCTAGGAAAATCCCAAGGAGAAGGTAGTGGTTGTAAAGGTCTAGAGCTCTGCCTGGAAGCCACAGAGGGCAGGTACTTGGTGGAAAACTCCAGTGTGTGATTCACCCTCCTCCCGTGCCCTCATCAGTGAGGCCAACTCCCCTCCCGAGTTTTCAGTCTCCAGCCTGGGAGTTGGTGGCTCCCATCCTACTGCTCTGGTAAGAGAGGGCTGTCCCTTGTCTCAGAAGGGGATGGTACTGTGGTGGGGGGAAAGGGGAGAAAGGAACAAGAGGGGAGATGAAGGCAGGATGCAAGGGTCTAAGTCCCTTCCCCTGCCAAAGGGAGCAGCTCAGCCCAGCTCCAGAGGGGACATATTGGCACAGTGCCACTGGGAGGGCAAAGGACAGGAGGGAGGGGGTTCCAGCAAGAGTGTAGTGGGGTGGGGGCAGGGACAGAGGGCTTGGCTTCCTGAGGTTGGATGTTGTAATTCTGATTGGTAGACTTTTGGCCTCAATCTCTCCTGTTGCTTGTGGTATTTCTGTCCCTTCACTTCCCAATACTCTGTCTCTCTCTGTCTCACACACAGAGACAGAGTGGCTTTCTGTCTGGGAGTCCCAGGACAACTTGGATGGGATTCCGTGCTGGGAGGAACAGGAGGAGTGAAGGTGGAGGGCATTCCCTGGGAATGACCCATGTATGGAGCTGAGCTGACTGCAGGGGACTGAGGTGAGCAGGAGGTGGAGAGGCTGGCTTGGTCGTTGGGCTGGAGGGGTAAGACATGTGGGGTTATACTTCCTAGAACTGTGGGGTGGGGGGTGGGGCTCAGGGGTAGGCAATTCCCTGGGTATTGGGAATGCTAGGACAATGGGTGCCACCCGAGTGCCCCTCAACATCCACAGCACTCGGTTGTTCAGGAACGAACCTGTGCAGCAGGAGAGTCTATGACAGGAGCTGGCCCTCGGCAGCGGATGAAAGAGGGGCAGTCAGCTGGCTGTGAAGCAGGGAGGCAGACAGTACCCAGTGAGGTGGGAACTAACAATCACAGGTGAGGGGCGACTGTCCTCCCCTCTCAGGGTCGCTGGTGAGCCAGAAGCCAAGTGGTCCCCAAAAGAAGGAAGCAGCCCTGGCTCTAGGGGTGCGGCAGGGCGTGTTTGTGTCTAAGGTGTGTGTGTGGGGCGGTGAGGGAGCTGAAGGAAGGCGTGGGCAGTCACCAGCAGAGCCAAGCCGCCCACGGGGTGTGAAGGACTACAGACAGAGCTAGGCTTTGGGGCCATGCACACTGGTATGTGTGTGCAAAGGGACGTGACGGGAGGCACCAGTGTGTGTGCAGGAATGGGTATTGGTATGTGGGTGTGGGCTGCAGCAGGGGCTGGGCCATTCCGGCGCTGGATGGGGTGTGAAGGAGACTAAGCGGAACCCTGGCAGCACCAGGGCAGCAGCATTTCTGGACTTCGCCTGTTAGAGTCTGGCCAGGCCTCTGTCTACATGCCCAGTACCCCCAACAGAATTAACTTTGTACTTTCTAGTCTCTTAAAGACTAGAGCCCAGTGTGCACATTGGTGTCTTTGCTTCTGGAAGGTACTGAAGTATGGCGAGGACCATCTCCATCTTCTGCCCCAGTTTAACAAAGCAGGGAGACAGCCTGGAGAGGAGATGCGGGGGGCTGCAGAGGGGACAGAGCTGGGGTGAATTCTTGGGAAGATTTCCAGAAGTCATCTTTGCTGAGGACAATACTGGTTAAGCCATTCTTAACAAACAGACTAGAAATAGAAAGGCCCAGTGGGGATAGGGTATGCTGTCCTTTTGGCTTTTAAAAGTAACCCCCAAAGGACAGCCATCTATAGTTTGTTTGTTTGTTTGTTTTAATGTCAAATTTTTTTTAATATTTATTTTTTAGCTGTAGGTGAACAAAATGTCTTTATTTTATTTTTTTTTATGTGGTGCTGAGAATTGAACCCAGTGCCTCATGTGTGCTAGGTGGGCATAACCTCAGCCCCTATAGTTTGTTTTTATGTCTAATGTCCTGTAGGATATTTCTCCCCACAGTCTAACTTAAATCTCTCTTGCTGCAGTTTCAGTCTGTTTCCCCTTGACTTACCATGGCTCTGGGCCAGCTTTCCTTTTCACTTGCTCTTGCTTTCATTCTGCCATTCTGGTTTTTCATTCTTCGCCTGAAGTTATGCTTCTTCCAATAATATGGTTATTTCAAAAAAATTATTATCCCATGTCAGTCCATGTTCTCCTCTTTCTCCTGCCCCATCCTTGAATCAACCCAAGTCCTCGGCACTCCTTCAGCTTTCCCTTCATTCATTCTTTCATTTATTCCTTTTATCCATCAGGCATGCCCTCCTACACCTTATGAAAACATCTTGATCTTGGAATAGTTACCTCTGGTCTGGGAATAGTAAGACTTTTCTGCTGACTCTTGCACCTGGGCTTGCCTTGAGCTCAGCTACCTTATGGCTTGGCAAGCAAAGACAGTAATTTCTTATTATGGACTTTATTGTTATCCTCCCACTCTTGCAATACCCCTGTTAAGCAGAGGTCCTTCTCTCTTCCAGGAATATTTAATGTTCAGAGAGGAAGTGTGACTTGACTAAGGTCACACAGCAAGATCCAGCCCCACCACTTATTGCCTTGGTAAGTTTATTTCACCCTTCAAAAACAGTGTTACTGAGCACCTGCTAGGTTCCAGGTACTGTTCCCCAATTTCTGAGCTTCACTTCCTCATACATAAGACGGAGCTAATAGTAATACCTACTTCAGAGACTTATGAGGAAGAGATTTAATAATGTACATAGAGATTTGTATGTTTTTAGCACAGCGCTTACTCAAATGTTAACCTTCTATTGTTATTGTAATCAGCAAAATCTGGACGAGACCTGAGACCTCGGGTTTCCTCTCTGCTGCTTTTGAGTCAGTGTTTCCAAGTTTTCATTCATTTATTTGTTTGTTAGTTTGATAATAATTCAGGGGTCATTCCTTAGGGTGCCCCAGTTCAAATTCATTAGCAATGGTCACTTTTGGGTTCAGGCATCATGGACCTCTCCCCTGGGTTGAGCTTCCCTGTTCTTTCAACCTGAAGCTCTGGTTCTTTAAGTTCCCACAGGGCTGGCCACTTCCTCCTAACTTGGAGCCCTCTTTCATTCTCTTCTTCCCTCCTTCCCTCTTGTATCTGAGGTTCAAGGCCTCTGAATTCCCCGGTGACTCCTCATTCTCCCTCCTGGATTGAGCTTGCATTAGCAGCCTCTGAATAAGTCCCAATACCAGAATTTCACCCTGACATGCTTTCTGCTCCTGGGATAACCTGTACCCTCCAAGTCACCTTCAAAAATTTCCATAACCTCAAATGGCTCCTGCCCACGCCTTTCTAACTGACTTGGGCTTGGGCTGTTGCCTGGGTTAAAAGGACCAACAAACAAACACAGATTCTTCCTTAATAAAAAGACTCCCTTGTGTTTCTTTAGAGCTTCAGAGGAGCATGGAGCACTTGGTAGACCCAGTCACATTGATTCCCCCAGAACCCCTCTGAGGTGATGGGTGGCGGGATGGGTGCTTCCCTTTGCAGTCTGGGGCACTATCTCCTGGCATTTGCCTGGGAACAAAGGCAGAAGTGGCCTCAGGCTGATTGCTTGTATGCGTGGGAGAGAGGAGAAAGCAAACATGGACTCCAGAAACAACTCTGCTGCAATTTATCCCATGGTGATTGACAGATGAGAGGGATGGAAAATAAAACTGAGAGGGAAAATAAAAGTGAAGCCCACATCATTCTCTTGGAGGTCCAGGGAGTTTGGGGACCTTTAGGAGGGCAGGGAAAAAGGATGGCCAGTGATCTGCCATGATGGGCAGTTCTCACCAGATTCCTCTTTTTTTAAAGAATACCTTTATTTTATTTATTTAGTTATATGTTTTGCTGAGGAGGGAACCCAGTGCCTCACACACACAAGGCAAGCACTCTACCACTGAGCCACAACCCCATTTGGTCATCTTGGAGTCATCTGGAGATGACCACCACCTAAATGACAATTGCTCTGGTGACCCCTCCTGGCACCAAGCCCCCCAACGGTTCTTAGCACAGAAATGTGACTGAGAGAAGAGAAATGGGGTTCCTTTGAAGGCCTATGCTTGGCCCTGAGGCCAATCCTTGTCCTCATCCAGCTTTGTTCAGCGGCCCCACCTTCTCCTGCCCTTCCAATCAGACACCCAGGGCGAGTTGGCCTCATGTTTATCCTGAGTTGATCAATCACCTTGGCACAGGAATGAGCACACAACTGGGGGGGACAATGCTGCCACCTCGGACAAACTGCCTTTTGACCCCTGTCACCCCTGGCAGCCTTTGATTCCTTCTGGCCTGGAGGCCAGAGGCTGGGCTAGTGTCACCCACTAAACACAGAGGATCTGGGCACATGGGCCAGCTGTGATGGTGATTGGCGACAGAGATCAAAAGAGACTTGGTATCAAATGCCCCAGGCCTGGATCTTCATTGCAGTTCTGCTCTGAATGGTCTTGGGCAAGTTGCGTCACTTCATCTGTCAAGGCTTGACTTTCCCGTCAGCGAAATCAGCAAACTAAGATTTGCTCCCCATTTGCTTAGTCTCATGACTCTGAGAGCAAAGTGTAACTCCCGAGAGAGGTGCCATAGACAAGAAAAGCACTATTCCAAGAGCAAAGTCGGTGCTGGGGGAGGCAGGACCGTAGGGCCTGTGCAGGGGTTTTACAGCTCACTCCTTCTCCTCCCACCAGACTGTGCCTCTCCTGACATCTTGCCCCATCCCACGGGGCCTCCTGACCCACTAATCTTGCTATGGACAAAAAAGTGGCAGTCCATGAGGATGGGCCTCCTGTGGTCTCCTGGGTCCCTGAGGAGGGACAGATGTTGGACCGGGAAGGCGAGGACCAGGTGAAGGATCGGGGCCAATGGAACAACAAGATGGAGTTTGTGCTGTCAGTGGCCGGGGAGATCATTGGGCTAGGCAATGTCTGGAGGTTTCCCTATCTCTGCTACAAAAATGGAGGTGGTGAGTTCACATTGAGGTAGGCGTGGTGGGGAGAGCTGTGCCCTGTGGCTGAGCAGTGCCTACCTGGGCCCCTCCTTCCTGGGCAGTGTGGTAAAATGGAAGGAGGGTTGTCATGGAGTTGGAGGACTGTGGTGGAGCTCCAGCTCCACCTCTAGCCTTAGTGTCTCCCTTTGTGAAATGGGGATGATAGCCCACAGGGCTCCGGTGGCTTTTAAATGAGCAAAAGCAGGCTCAAGGAATCTGGGTCCTTGGTTACTCTATACAACCTCCATTCATTCATTCATTCAACTAATATTATTGCAGGTCTATCTTGTGCCAGGCACTGTTGTGGGTACAAAACAGAGCCTGCTCTGAGTGTTATATTTTGACAAAGGCTGACAGATTACAGACAAGAAAACGTGTAGTGTGTCAGGTGGAGATGAGCAGATGTCAGGTGGGGATAAGGGACAGGTAATGCTGAATCACTGGAAGAGGCAGAGGGATTTGATATGGTAAACAGGGAGACTAGGAAAGGTTTTGCCAAGAACGCAACATTTGAGCAAAGATTTGGAGGTGAAAGTGTGAATCTTATGGTTGCATATAGGATAAAGAACATTCCCAACAGAGGGAATGGCGAATGCAAAGGTCCTGGGGTGAAAGAGCAAGTTACCTGTTTGAGAAACATAAAGGAGGCAGTGTGGAGCTGAATGAGAGGGGAGAGTAACAGGAGATGAGCTCAGAGAAGTAATGGGTTCAGATCTTGTATTCTTCGTTCCAAGTGAAATGGGAGCCATTGAAGTATTTTGATTGGAGAAATGATAACTTTTCTATATTTTTTTCAAATGAATAAAACATTATTTTATTGTTTTTCAGCACTGGTAGTAAAAGTTAACAAGGTCACGGTGCGGAAAGGCCAGATTATTTTTTTAAGTGTGCAATTCAGTGATATTAGTATATTCACAGAATAGTGCAACCATCACCAAAATCAATTTTAGAACATTTGCATTGTCTCAAAAAGAAAGCCATGTTTATTAGCTGTCACTCCTCATTCCCTCATCCCCTCCCCACCTTCAGCCCTTGGAAACCATAATCTACTGTCTCTAAGAATCTACCTACTCGGGATATTTTGTATAAATGGAATCCTTCACTTTGTGATGGATCTGATTATTTTTTTCCCTCTTGAAATTACCTTTTTCTTTCTTGTTTTTCTTGTGGTACTGGGGGTTGAACGCAGGGGCACTTTACCACTGAGCTACATCTCCAGCCTTTTTTATTTTTTATTTTGAGACAGGGTCTAAGTTGTCCAGGCTGACCTTGAATTTGTGATCCTCTTGCCTCTCAAGTTGCTGGGATTACAGGCATGCACCACCAAGCCCAGCGCCTTTATTTTTCTTGTAGAAATGATACATGTTTATTATAAATATTAGAAATGCTCTAGGTGGGTAAAAAGAAGAAACACTCACATTGAGAGAGAACCATGGTTTAGGAAATCCTTCTAAATACTATGTATATGTAATTTGACAAATGTTTGCTGAGTATTCACTACGCATGTTGCTATCATGTTTTAAAACTGAGCTGTTATCATGAACTTCTTAAACTAATGACTCCAAAGAGATGGAAATGGAATTTTTTGGGTGGATCAGAGCTATGGTGGGAGACTGACAATAGCCAGAAGTTAGGGGGGACAGTTAGGAATGGGAGAGGTGGTGCTTTCTTTGTCCCAGGACACGGTGTCATGGACGAATCTAGATTGCTGGAGCTAGAGCTGAGGGTTATCTCATCCCAGCCCTCATTTCACGGAGGAGAACTTGCCCCAGAACACAGCTAGTGAGATGCTTGCAGTGGGTGACTGCTGGCACTCCACTACTGGAGTGCCACCTGTCCTACTACCTGGACGAGAGAGTCTGAGGGCAGAAGGCAGGGCCTCAGGCTCTGGTGGCTGAGCCCAGGTCACCTCCAAGATGGCAGGACCAAAGAAAGACCTTATCTCTATATCAGTTTAGCTCTGTTGCTAAACCACCCAGAGCAAAGGTTTGATAAGCTAATTTGCACAACTGGTTTGTTGGAAACTCAGAGAGAAAGCCAAGGACAGAGGATGCCCCTACCATTGATCCAGAATCAACCTCCTCCCCTGCCCTGCAAGGTCTAGACCTGGTGCACCCAGCCTGAGGGAGGCCCTTCTAGGTTCCCCAGCTTTCCCAAAGCCCACATTCTACAGTCAGAACTGAAGCCATCACCTTTATTACAGGGAAGGACATCTGGCAGCTGGTGGAAGAGGCCTGTGGGCCACATGCCCCATAGGTCTCCTATAAAGTGCCCTGTGGGAGAGTCCCTGAGCAATGTCCTTTCTCCTGAATGCTGCCCTTCAGCCCAGGCCCCGTGATCATCCACGCAACTCAAACCTGAGCCAGTCCTGTCATTGTGTGCTTCCCAATGCTCTAGTAGCACTCAGACTGGGGAGGCCAATGTGGGGGACAAGACTGCAGCTCAGTGGAGAGTTAGAAGCTGGCTGTGGTTCCCTAGGGTCCAGAGGACACAAATCCTCCTTCACTCTCACACGTTACTATGGGGAGGGGGTACAGATTGGTATGAGTTACGGAGGGCAATTTTTGAAAATGCCCATCAAAGACCTTTAAAAAATGTGCATACTTCCAAGGTGGAAAGAACCCAAATGTCCAACAGTGGATGAATGGGTGAACCAAGTGTGACATATACACACAAGGAACATTATTTAGCCTTAACAGAGAAGGAAATTGTGACATGATGCATCTTGAAGATACATTAAATAAAATCAGTCAGACACAGAAGGAATAAATACTCTGATCCCACCTTCGTGAGGAACCTAGAATAAGCAGATTCATAGAAACAGAAAGTGGAATTGTGGTTGCCAAGGGCTGGGGAGGAAGAGGAATGAGGAGTTGCTGTTTAATACGTACAGAGTTTCAGTTTGTGATGATGAAAATGTTTCAGAAGATGGATGGGGTGATGGTTGCATGACACTGTGAATGGACTTAGTGGCTCTGAACCATGCACTTGGAAATGGTTAGAGTGGTTCATGTTGTATGTATTTTAACATACTTACACACATGTAAAACAAAACAAAAATGTGTTATTTTTGGACTTAGCAATTCCTCTACTGGAAATGTATTAAGGAGAAAATTAGACAAGTGCATGAGGCTGTGGACAATAGTCTTCACCATGGCAGTGTTTCTAATGCACACCAATAAGCTCAACAATAAGGTACTTGAAATAGCTAGAATTCCATGTAGTGAAATACTATGTAACCAATAAAATGATGCTACAGGTATAGATTCATTGATTGATATGAACAGGTTCATGATAAAGATTTTTAAAATGGTTATCAAATAATCTATAATAAGTTCTCATTTTGCAAAGGAGAAATGAATGTGTGTGCTTATAAGAAAACTGGAAGGGTACACAGAGCTTTTTCCTTTATACTTCCCCTTTTTTTCTACACATGAGATAGATTACTTTCAGGCATTTTGATGCAGTGGTTACTATCAGGATCAGAACCCCTGGTTTGGTGCCTCTGTTTCCTCATTTATGCATCAGTTTTTGCATTTTTAACCCAGCCTCAGTTTTCTTATCTGTGAAAAGGGACAGCAATAGTACCTACCCCATGGGAGGTTGTTTTATGAGAATTTTGATGTTGGTGAGGCATTTAGAAGAGGGTCTGACACACAGCACCAAATAAGTGTCAAGTGTTATTATTGGGCAATGAACCAGAATCCACTTGCCCATTGATGAACCTCTGAGGTGAGGTTGCTGCCTTGGTGATCACTACCAAAGTGGGCGCTGGGCTAAGGGTTGTCTTCAACTCCATCACATAATTTGCTGAATGTCTCTTAGCCTGGCCTCCCCTCAGTAGCTGCTCATCAGTGCCTAATCATGTGATAGCTTTCTCTGCTGGGAGCCTTGAGCAGGGGAGAGCCTGATGGGGGTGGGGGAACACTGTAAATTATCAGTGTGAAAATAATGTTTCCAAGGTGTTTTTGTTTGTTTGTTTTTCTCTAAAATGTACCAAACTTGATAATTTAATAAGCATATCAAATTATACAGAACACATGTTTTGGTTCCAAAAATAATCACTGATGAAATTCGTGAAACACACAAAGAAAATAAATAGTGCATGTATTAGGATTTCCTAATCCTGATTCATTCATTTCCTTTCAAAGCTCTTGCCCACCTCACGCAGGGTTTAGTTTGGAACATTTCTACCCGCCACCCTTGACAGCTTGAGAAAGGAGGAGGCCATCTTGGGCCCTCGGGAGGGGTGCTGAAGGCGCTAAAGGAGGAAGGTGCTGGAGGACAGGTCCCTGGGAGGGTCCCAGGGCTGGAAGGAGCAAGGTGTGGCTCAGCCCCAATCTCTCCTCTCCTGCAGGAGCCTTCTTTGTTCCCTACTTCATCTTCTTCTTCAGCTGCGGCATCCCAGTGTTCTTCCTAGAGGTGGCCCTGGGCCAGTACACCAGCCAAGGGAGCGTCACTGCCTGGAGGAAGATCTGCCCGCTCTTCCAGGGTGAGTATTCTCCCTCCTCCTTCCACTCAATGGGGACATCCTCATGCCTGCATCCTTCCACTGCCCCCCCCTTCACTGTCATCATCCTTTGCTTGTTCACTGCCTCATTTGCATATCCACTCTCATCCTGCACTAAGTGCTAATCAGGCTTTTCAGGGCCCAAAGTTCAAAAAAGCTTGGGAAGGAGGGCACACTTCAAGAAAAACAAGACACAATTACAAATACCAAATTAGGTACAGAACTTGGAAGGGGTCCCCGCAAGTGAGGAACCCTGCAGTTCAATCTTCATCAGTCTCATGGAAAATGTTTCTGAGTTTATGGCATAGTCCCAAATGGGCCCACAACATATATAGTGATAGGAATGATGTTGATGGTGATCTCTAACATCTGTGGAGTCCTGCCCTGTGTCAGGTCTCTTGTAAGCACTTTTCCAGTAACTATTGGTTTGATTTTATAGATGAGGAAAATGGGGTCATTCACAAAGGATTTGAGTCCAGGTCTACTTGAGCCCTTTCCCTCTTGACTATACCAGGGGCAGCTTCTGTTCCTTTCTCAATCTGTTGGCACTAATGTGAGCAGCCTGTGCATCCTGCCCCAACCCCTCTTTAGTTGATTGGGCCAGTACCCTGGGGGAAAGTGGGATGCCCAGGGGGGCTTCCTGTCCTTCAGAGGTTCCTTGCACATTTGAAACGCAGAGAGGACTCTTTCCCTCATGTCAGTGCCTAAGGAGCTGGGGGAACTAGGCATTCTTGGGTTTCCTGGACATAGTTCAACCTGGATAGAGGAACATCATGGGGAACATCTTAGTTACTGGGCAGGCTGAGTGGGGGAGAGGAGGCTGTTTCATGCTGTGCTTCTGGGAACATCCAGGGAGACCCCTATGGGGGAAGCAGTGAGTAAATGTCCCACCAAGCTGAGTCCTATCCCTAGGTCCAAGCAAGCTCCTGGACAGCACCAATAGAGCCTGTCCTCTGCAGAACACTCTTATGGGAGTACCTGGCAGGTGGATATTGGATGGGGTAGGGGAAGAGACTGCTGCTCCTTTCCTCTTGCAAGACAGAGCTCCCCCAAGCCTGGGTGCTCAGGAAGAGGCTGGTTCAAAGTGTGTGCCCCTCCCCTCGGTGGGAGTGAAGCTGCTCACTGCCTGCTCATTCCCAGCCTGTTCCTCCGCCCCGCCAAGCTCCCAGCAGCCTGTGCACAAAGGACTCACAGGAAACGTACCCACACCAATCCTCCCCAGTCTGCACTCACTCAAGCTTCTGAATCACCGCGGGTCGCTCCTGCGCTCCTGCCTCCTCTCTCAGTAGGCACCACCAGAACCCCGGCGCTCGGGTCCCGCCCCTCCGCTCTCCCGGGACCACGGTGTTTACCCGCTGATCCCCGCCCTGTTAGGTCCCGCCAAGCCATTGGGAGCACAGCGCTTTCAGGAGGCCTGCACAGTGGCCGCTTGTTTGTGTTTTCGTTGTCTGAGCGGGTGTCTGTGTGTGCTGGAAATATCCCACAGGCTGGCCCACCGCTCCCAGGGGATCCCTCGGCTACCGGCAGCCCCCGCAGCGCCACACCCTGGCTGCGGACGCGAGGAGACCACCACGCCTGCAAAACTCCTTTGCCAGGACGGGACAAAACAATCCCGAGTGGGCTCTTCCTGCAAAGGGGCAGTTTAGTTCACAGTCAGCATTGATTTCTCAGCCAGCCTTCAGGCTGACGGGTTCTTCTCCAAAGGCCACAGCCTTTCTTTAAACAGCATTGACTAGGATGTGACCTCTGTTTGCCAGAACTCCATCTGCAGTGGAGAAAAGTGCGGGTGGGCTCTGGCTTTGGGGAGCACCACTCCCCAGCAGCACTCCCTCCCCAGCTGCCTTTCACTCAGCCTGGCAACATGCTGCTTCTAAAATGATCGTGAGAAGATTCCACTTTTATTTTACTTAATTAATTTGTTTATTTAGGTACCAGAGATTGAACCCAGGGGTGCTTAACCATTGAGCCACATCTCCAGCCCTTTTTATTTTTTATCTTGAGACAGGGTCTCCTTAAATTGTTTAGGTCCTTGCTAAATTGCTGAGGCTGGCCTTGAACTTGCCATCCTCCTGCCTAAGCCTCCAAAGTCACTGGAATTACAAGTGTGCACCACCATGCCTGGCAAGATCCTACACGTTTCCATGGAGGAAACCAAGTGTACCTACCCCACCAACCAGAGCTTGCATGATAAACGTTAAAATGGAAGCTCAAGTTCCCACTTTTTGCAATGAGGGGCTGTGGATGCTGAGTCAGACACATCATGACAAGGGCTACTTCTGTCTTCCTGGCTGGTTTCTTTTTCTTATCCTGAGACAAATTCTTACCATTTCCCTCTTCTTACTCCTTGATTCTTCCTGTCCTTTTCATTTTACAGGTAGTACACAATTATATCAGAAAAATAGAAAAAAATACTTGAAAAAATAAACTGAAATCCTATCACTTCAAGAACTTCTTGCTAACTTTGGGGTAAAAATCTTTCCAGTTTTCTCATAAATAAAAATAGACACTCTCAAACATATGTTACAAAAATGGGAGAATGTATAGGACAAAGGTTTATAATCTGCTTTTCTTACTTAGAAAAAAATGCTATAAATGGCTTCTTGTATCAATGAATAAACCCCAACTTAAAGATAAGAAGACCATTGTAGCCACATCTGGCAGCTTCTATGTGATTTTTTGCTAATGTTTACCTCCTGGATTCTCCCTACCCCACCAACACTCACTTTGGAAGGTATTGGCCTGGCGTCCGTGGTCATCGAGTCCTATTTGAATATCTATTACATCATCATTCTTGCCTGGGCCCTCTTCTACCTGTTCAGCTCCTTCACCTCTGAACTACCTTGGACAAGCTGCGGCAATTCCTGGAACACAGGTATCCATCTTTTTAGCCCCTGGGATGGTGCCTCTCCCTTGAGGTTGGGTCATGGTGGCTGGTAATGGTCAGCATATGGCAGGACTTGCCCCAAAGCCAAGCCATGTGGGCTTTGCTGCCAGTTCTGCTGGCAGACCCTTCTATGAGCCCTAAGACCAGCCCCTGGGAGACTGAGCACGGTTGTGGGAACCCAGTGGGGCCGTAGGAAGAGGTTATCATGCATCATTTAACAAATATTTACTAGGCACCTATTATGTGCCAAACGCTGTTCCTAGGCCAAGCAAGGGCAACCTTGACCCAGCCCTCTCTGAGCTTACTGTAGAGCTGTAGAAACAATTTAACAAGTACTAACCACCATGGGTAGAAGAAACAGACCATTAACTATGTAATAATGGGAGGAAGAAGTGAAGAATAAAAGAGCCTACCATGTGAGCAGCATTCCAAGCCAGGAAGAGCACCACCTGGCCTTGGTCCCTTGTCTGTAGACAGGGGTGATAATGAGAGCAGGTCAGGAATGTTACCCTTGTGAGCTGTCCATGTCGGGCTGTATCATCTTCAGTCTGGATGGTGTCAGAGGTTGGCAGGGTGGCCAGATGAGTGACCAGGCTCACTGGGGATAACAGCAGTGAGCACAGGCCACATTAGGAGGAGAAACTGGTTCCATGAACCTCCTCAGAAGCCCACTCCTGATACTCTGGTAAGTAGGGAGTCTAAAGGGAGACTAGAATGTTAGGGGCCACTAAGGTCGGGGGGGAATAGGGTGTGGGAACATCTATCCCCATCATGTTCCTAACTGACATGCACCCCGCCTTGTCCCCAACAGAGCATTGTGTGGACTTTCTGAACCGCTCTGGAGCCAGCACAGTGACCCATTCTGAGAACTTCACTTCACCTGTCATGGAATTCTGGGAGTAGGTGCTGGGCCTGGTTGTCATCTGCCAGGGGCCCCTAAGGAGAGAAAGTGTGCATGTCTGAATTGTGCCAATTTGAAAGTCTGGGGTGTAAATTCAGATATCTGGGATGCAAATTTACGACTCTCTGTGCATACTTTCTAGCACTCACGCACCTCCTACCCCTCAACTCCACACCACTGAAGGATGAGAGAACAATCTCATATCCACCCATGCTTGTCCACTTGTATCCTTACACTAACCCCAAATCTGTATGAGTCCACATAAACTCATATTTTTCTCTTCACATCCATTTACAATCTCATGAATATCCATCTACACCCTCACATCCACCCTACACATGTCCAATGGTGTGCTGGAAAGAGCTAACTGTGCCCATCTCTTCCAAACTCTGTATTTAGTGACGTCGCATTGGCAGCCTGGCATTGGCCGATGTGGGAGTATTTACACCACAGAAATGGGCAGGCCCACTCACACATTCACCTTCCCATGTGATTATGCACACCTCCACCTCCACCATGCCACACATATCCATCTGCATTCTCTCACAGGTCCAGCTACACCCTCACACCAACTTCATCCCACACATGCTCACCAACATTCTGTGTCTGCCTATATCCTCTCATATTCAGGCCCATGATTACCTAAAGTTCTCTCTAGGGCATACCCACATCTCCATCACCCCATACACATCTTCAGAGCCCAACATCTGTAGAGTTCATCTCCTCCCTGTGATACTTACATTCTTGCCAATCACCCTGCATATATACAAGTATCTACTCTCCACCAATGTATTATTCATACATTCCTCACCACCTTCACTCTCTTTTTCTCTCTCTGTACAACAGAGAAATCTGGATGAGTTAGAAAGACACACATACCCATGGGATTATGATGATTTGGTCTTCTAACAGCCAGGGCCATACAGACCACAGGTGGGAACATGGTATGGCCACAGGGGAGTGAGGAGGGCTGGGAGTGGAGGAGGCCCTGGAATATGAGGCCTGTGGGGTGGGCTATAAGAATCAGGACACTTGGTTACAGGCAGTCGTCCTTTTTAGCCTTTCACCTGGTTTTTAATTTTTCCCAATCCATTAGGAGACGGGTTCTGGGCATCACCTCAGGCATCCACGACCTGGGGACCCTGCGCTGGGATTTAGCCCTGTGCCTCCTGCTTGCCTGGATTGTCTGCTACTTCTGCATCTGGAAGGGGGTCAAGTCCACAGGCAAGGTGAGGTGTTCTGGCTCTTGTTAGGCTCTCTATGGCTCCCAAAATCCATGGGGACCCTTGGAGGGCCCTCTGGAGAACTGAAAGAAAGAATAGTAGAGGGAAGATGCATGGTGAGAATAAGGGAAATCATAGGAAGGCAGAGTTTAGCTCAATACAAGGAAACACTTTCTTTTTTCAACAGATTTTAAGACCTGTTTACGTAAGCAATATTCAGAGCAAAATAAGAACCATAAAAGTCCCACTGTTGGAGTTAAACACTGTACAAGCCACCAGCATGATGGCATTTGGATCTGCTAATCCCTGTTGACTTTCTCTGTGTTGCTTCCTACTTCCTTTCATAGGTATGTAGGTGTGTGTCTGTATCCATTATGTGTATATATTGCACAATTAGGATCACACACTCTTACAAGACTTGCTTGTTGAATTTAATAACATATCGAGCAAATTTTTAGCACAAGTCACAAACAGAACTGTCTTTGGGGTGGTGAGTTGCCAGTTGCTGATGGGGTTCAAGCCAGAAGTGGATAACAGTGTTCTTATTGTATATAGAGAATTGAGGTTTGGGCTTGATTTCCAACACAGAGAGCCTAAGATGCTGCTTCATGTTTTTCAAAGCCAGGAATGGCAGGATCACAGTTCTAATCAGCCCTACGTTTAGGCTGTTCCCATAGCAGCCTCCCCTTTTCTGGGTTGTTATAAAGATAAAAGCAATACTAATGATAAGAATAATAGTAGTCCTAACCTACACAGATGAGGCTATTACCTTGGTAAGGAGCTGCGTGTGGTCAGGGACAGAGTGGAACACCTTTTGTGTGTCTCCAGGATTGCCGAGCTCAGGCCACCTGAGCTCAGGCTTTCCCAACCCTAAGCCAAAAGCTCAGGCTTTCCCAACCATAAGCCTGGAAAAGTACAGCCTGAATCTTCCTGCAAATCACTGTTCAAATCTGGCCACTTTTCCTATGAGGGACAGTCCCACCCTCACCATGGGCCATGAGGAGAGCAGCCAGGTTGAAGGATTAAGGCTGATCGGGTTCTGGATTTCAGATGAGTCTTTGAAGTGCTGTGGGCAGGAAACTTGCACCCGTGCCTGTCCCCATCCTCCTCTTTGCCTCCTCCCCCCTTGCCCTGCTGATGTGTATCTCCCGCTGGGCTAGGGAGTAGGAGCCACTGGAATGTGTAGGGGAGGTGTGGAAAGTTTCATGTGCTCTCCCCCGAGGCTACTTTTATGATGTTGGAACATGGTGGTGAGCTCTGTGTGACTGGCGCAGCCCAAAGGTGGGGAGACCAGTGAAGACTCTGCTGGGACCTGGCTGCCTGGCTGCTGGGTCCCCACCAGGAGTGACCTTGGCCTACTTCTCCCCCAGGTCGTTTATTTCACAGCCACGTTTCCCTACCTGATGCTGATCATCCTACTGATCCGAGGTGTCACCCTTCCTGGAGCCTATGAGGGCATCATCTACTACCTGAGACCAGACCTGCTCCGCCTCAAGGACCCCCAGGTAGGCACCATGCGAGATCCTTTACTTTAAAGGGTAAAGGGTCCTTCTGCCCCAAACCAGACTTTCTGTACTTGAAAGTCTCCTATTACTTTTCCTTTGGTGAAAAACAATGGATGCCCACTGGAGAAAAATTAGATAACATGGAAGAAACTAAAAAAGATTTAAAATCTCGTATAATCCCACCGCTCAGGTATAATTTCTGTCAACATTTTAGTATATTTTCTTTCAGCCATTTTTACTATGTGGTTATGTGTGTGTTTTAACACAGTTGAGATAATTATATTTAAAGAGACATATGTCCTTTTTTCACTTATGAGACTTTTCAATGCTATTAAATTCACCTTACAGGTGTCATTTTTAACACCTGCATATTTCATCCATTCATTAGTCATTTATTTATTCAACAAAGATGTACTGAGGATCCATTAAGTGCTATGTACTGTTCTAGTGCCAGGGATAGGGCAGTGGACAGAACAGACCAGTCTCTCTGTCCTCTTAGAGCTCGTACCTGGCCCTTGGACATTTAGGTGATATCTATTCCCCACCAGCCCAGTACTGGGGATTGAAACCACAGAAACTCTACCACTGAGCTGTATGCCCAGTCCTTTTCATTTTTGATTTTGAGACAGAATCTCACTAAGTTGCTGAGGATGACATCAAATTGTGATCCTCCTGCCTTAGCCTTCTGAGTTGCTGAGATTTCAGGCATGTGCCACTGCACCTGGTGGTGATATCTATTTTTAAATATATGGTCATCCCTCAGAATCCATGGAAGACTGGTTCCATGACCCCCACAGATACCAACTTTTTTGGATGCTTCAGTCTCATATAAAATGGCAGAGTGTTTGGTATAATCCAATGCAATTTTCTTGTATACTTTAAATAATCTCTAGATAATTTATAGTACTTAATATAATATGAATGCTATATAACTAGTTGTTATATTGTATTATTTAAGAAAAAAATCTGTTCATGTTCAGTAGAGATGCATTTTTGGGGGAATATTTTTGCTCTGTAGTTAGTTAGAATCTGTGGATGGTACTAGCTTTAGAGAGCCTCCCCCTGCCTCTTTTTTTTAGTACCGGGGATTAAACCTGGGGCGCTTAGCCACTGAGCCACATCCCCAGCCCTTTTTTATATTTTTATTTAGAGACATAGTCTTGCTGAGTTGCTTAGGGCCTTGCTAAGTTGCTGAGGCTGACTCTGAATTTGCGATCCTCCTGTCTCAGTCTCCTGAGCCTCTGGGATTACAGGTGTGTGCCACTGCACCTGGCTGGTACTGGCTTTAGAGAAATGTGGATTTTTACTACCAGTGTTTGAGGACACCTTTCCTCCTGTAGGGCCTTTGCAAGGTTTGATTAATATTTATCTTAATCTTTTATAACTTGATAGGCCCAAACAGTATCATTTTATGGTTTTAATTTAGCTTTTTTTAAAAAAAACTGTGGACAAGGTTGGGCATCTCCCACATAGTTACTGGCCACATGCATTTCCTCCTTTAGGGCTTGTCTGAGTACATTTTTGGATGCCCATGAAGTCTTGGTGGTTTTTCTTTATATTTTCATCAAGTGGCCTCTTTGCCCCAGGTCACAGCTGTCTAAGGCACGATGTATGTACACTAGTTGAATGAATGCAGGTGACTCTAAGCTCTGCCCTGCAGGTGGGCCTCACCCATCTTGGGTACAGCTTGAGTTTGCAGACTACACCTGAGAAATTCAAGTGACACACATGTGTCACTTAGGAAGTGTCTACAGGATTGAAAATGGGCCCTGCCTGTGAGAAGGCCACTATGGAGAGAAGTGGGACACGGGCATAACACTCTTGGGGACACTGAGGGGTGGACTGGTGCTGTGGCCAGGGGTCTGTTTTCCCTGGCTCCAGGCCCTGACCACCCCCCCGACCCCACCACTTTCTTGGGGTCTCGTGCAGGTGTGGATGGACGCTGGCACCCAGATCTTCTTCTCCTTCGCCATCTGCCAGGGCTGCCTCACGGCCCTGGGCAGCTACAACAAATATCACAACAACTGCTACAGGTGGGGCTGGGGCTGGGGCTGGGGCTGGGTGAGAGTGACTCCTGCCTCTCTGGGAGCTGAAGAGGGTCATGGTCCTGGGGTTGGGCTCCAAGACCAAGACCCACCATCCTGGGCGCAGGGAGTGGCATGTGGTGTCAAATCGACACTATGGATTCGTTTGCCAGGCTAAATGTCTTTCTCCCCCACTTTCTCACTTTCCTTTCCTCTTCCTCTGACACCTGACCTTTGTCTTTCTCTCCGATCTCTCCCCCCTCACTCATCTCTGTGCTTCTCCTGCCTTCCTCTTCTCCTCCCTGATTGGATTCTTCCTCGCTTCCTCTCTTGCTCCCCATCTTCCTCTGCTTTTCAACCTACTCCCACAGGGACTCCATCGCCCTCTGCTTCCTCAACAGTGCCACCAGCTTTGTGGCGGGTTTTGTTGTCTTCTCCATCCTGGGCTTCATGTCCCAAGAGCAGGGGGTGCCCATTTCTGAAGTGGCCGAGTCAGGTAGGTGCCCCATGCTACCTGGGACCTGAGGGGAAGGAGAGGGAGCAGGTGCCCTAGAAACTGAGTGACATGAATCTTTTAGCCTTGGGGGGACAGTGCTTGGCACAAAGCAAGGCTTTCAGAACCATGGGAGGGAGTGGGGAGGAGGGGACCACTGAGTGGATGTGACGTGTGAGTGCGTGGAGGAAGGAGTGGTTTTGACCGCAGGGAGTAGATAAGGAACTCACCCTGCCCTCTTGAACTAGCCCTGCCTGTCTCTCCTGGGCACACGCACAGGACAGTGCGGGGGGAGAGGGCAGAGACCCTGGAGCTCAGCTGATCGGGCTGTGTGCCTGGCAGGTCCTGGTCTGGCCTTCATCGCCTTCCCCAAGGCTGTGACTATGATGCCCTTATCCCAGCTGTGGTCCTGCCTCTTCTTCATCATGCTCATCTTCCTGGGGCTGGACAGCCAGGTACGCCACCCAGCCCAGCCCTGCCTGGTGACCCTCTTTCCAGCTTCTGCTTGTCTTGGCGTCACTGTTCTCACTCTTTTCCTCCTACCCATGCATCTGAGGCCCCCTCTACTGTCCAGGGCTCATGGTTATGGTTGGTTGGGTGGCCCAGGCCTGACCCTCTTCTGTGTGTGTGTGTTGGGGGGCTGCCCATTCTGTCCTCAAGGCTTGAGGCTTTCACATACGCAGGTGCTCCCCCAAATGCCCTCCAGCCTTCTCCCAGATGCTCAGCCCCAGCCCCAGCCTCCTACCCTTCAGGGCAGAATAGATCTCACCTTCCAATCCTCCCTGCTGGGACCCCATCTTTTGGCCAAGGGCAGGGCTGGCCTCACCCAGACCCCCTACTCCTCATGGATCAGTGTGGCAAATGGGACCAGAGGGGCTGGGGTAGTGCCAGGCAGGGGCTGGCGGCCTCCCACACATCTCCCTCACTCCAGCTCCCCTCCTGGCCCACAGTTTGTCTGTATGGAGTGCCTGGTGACGGCCTCCATGGACATGTTCCCCAGGCAGCTCCGGAAGAGCAGGCGGCGAGAGCTGCTGATCCTCGCCATTGCGGTGGCATGTTACCTGATAGGGCTCCTACTGGTTACAGAGGTGAGTGGGGTGGGTGGCCTGCTTTGAGGCTCATCACAGGGAGCTTGGGGTCACTGTTGGCCCCTCTCAGAGCCACTCTTTCCTTATCTGCTAAGTGGGGCATCGACACCTGCCCAATTTCCCTTGCAGGGCTTGGGTGGAGGGACTGTTTGATTGGATCTGTCTGTGGTAGTCAGGTCTCCCTTGTTTGCAGGTGACAAAAACCAAATACAATTAAGCACAAAAGGAAATGGATGGGGTTGGGTAATTGTGAAGTCTAGAGACACTTGGGTTTCAGGCATGGTTGGATCTAGCTACTCTAATGACATGGTCTATGTCCTGGCTTCCCTTTCCTTTGGTAACTTTGCTCTCAGGGAGGTTTTCCTCCTGTGATATCAAGGAAAGCTGGTCCCACTTCCAGCTTACCTTTTTCCATTCAACCAACCCCAGTGGAAATAATGAGCTTTTTCCTGAGTGTAGCAGGAGTCAGAGTCATGACTGCAGCAAGGAGAGGCATACCCCAACCCAAAGGAACACAGGGAGGTGGGTGCCCATTCCCAGAAGATGGGATGCTGGGATGTTGAATAAAGGACCTGAAGGTAGGGCCAGCATCTTCTTAGATGCAAGGAGTAACTTCCCTGGGCTGGGCAGGACAGCCCCTGGTGGGGATTTGCCACCCTGGTGGAACGTGATTCCAGCACCATAGCCCCAGGCCTCAGCTCTGCTCCCTCCTCCACAGGGCGGGATGTATATCTTCCAGCTGTTTGACTACTATGCCTCCAGTGGCACATGCCTGCTCTTCCTCTCCGTGTTTGAAGTTATCTGCATCAGCTGGGTGTATGGTAAGGGGCGGAGAGGCTGAGGACTTGGTGGGAGGAAAATACTGGGGGCCCAGCGAAGGACAGGATCTGCCTGGGCCAAGAGGCCAGGTGCTTCCTCTGAGCCTTGGCATCACTGTCCTGCTCCTCTTTGCTTGGCAGGTTAGCCATGGCCAGACAGCCCAGCATCTCTCATGAGGGCAGCGAGAGCTGGGACAGATGAGACAGATTTCCTTGAACAGAGAGGAGAGGAATGATGAGTAGCCATGTAGAGTGCTCTTGATGGAGAGGCTGCCTGAGGCCCTTCACCAGTGGAACCCCAGTCAGAAGGGACTCTCAGGAACACTTGGTCCGACCCTTCACAAATTCCCATATTCCCTTTCCAACAACCAGGTTATCACCTGGATTTTGTTTGAATACGTCCACAGGCAGGATGCTCATTCTTGTGTTTTTGAAGCAGCCTCTCCATGGTGGCTGTTACACATTTCTTTCTCTTAAGTAAATTCTGCCTTCCACGGATTTTCACCAACATCCTGGGGCCTCTCAGCCCTGAGATAACCAGTGCTGCTGCGGAATGCCTTAATGCCCTGCCATTACCATGCCTGACAACCGGGGGAAGAAACCTTTTTTTTTTGTTGAATGGTGTGCTTTGTGCCAGGCACCATACTGGTCATGCCACTTTCTATCTCACAATCTTACAATCTCTACGACAGTCTTTTGCAGGGGACAGGGAGGCTCAGAGAGGTTGGTTCTCTTGCCTAACCTCACACAGCTAGAAAGTGGAAGGGCCATTCTTATACCCTAGGTCTATTGGCTCCACTGCATCAGGTTGGGGACACAGTACCAATGTCAAAAGACTCAAGTGAAGCTACAAGTAGGAAGGTTGATTATTTTGCTTCCCTAAGTCTTCCTGTTTGGTGTCCTTTCCTCTCCTTGGAGATGTCTCTCACCTTCTTCCCTTCAAGCCTCCAATGTTTTCTGGTTTTTCTTCTACCCCTTTTCAAATCTTGTTCTCAGAGAGGATCTGATAAACTCAATCACAGTGAGGTGTAGATGTCTGATGACCCTTAATATGTCATACCTACCTGGCAACATCTGGCTTTTAACTTTGGCTTTTGGAAGTGAAAGCAATGACTTCTGAATAGTGGGATTTCATGCCCCAGTGAGCAGTGGGGAGGTCCTGGGGCTATGGGGAGATGAGTCCCCCAATAGCTTTATCAAGGAGTGGTTCTTCACTGCGAGAATATCAGCTCTGCCTGCAACTAGAGCAAAGGTAGAAACCTAAGGACATTAAAACAAAACCAGTGTTGTCCCTAAGCATAAACCGACCTTACTGTGCTTTCTCTGGAACTCAGAGGTGGTTCCCCTGGTCCTGACCATTGTCCTGTAGTTTTCTAACCCTGAGTTTGGTATGGTATGTGTGAGCACAGGGCTCCTTGCTGCTTTGACGGGAGTCAAATCCATCTCTGCTACACAGGTAAACAAGCATTTGCATCGCCACTGGGCTCCATTTCAGGCTCACACTTTCCTGTGTGATGAGGACAGTGGGGGGGGGTGTGTGGTCTCCACTCCATCCTTAGGAAGTCAGAGATGGTACCAGCCCTGCTCCCTGCTCTGTGCCTGGGCTGCCAGAGGCACATCTCATTGACACAGCTGTTCCCAGTTCCCATCCCAGGGTGGGTGGGGGAAGAATGCAAAGCCAGGCCAGTCTTTCCCAAAGACCCATGAAGTTCTCACCCTCTTCCCCATGCTGTACCTGGTCAGGGGCGGACCGTTTCTATGACAACATTGAGGACATGATTGGCTACCGGCCGTGGCCACTGGTGAAGATCTCCTGGCTCTTCCTGACCCCGGGGCTTTGCCTGGTATGTACGCTCTCTGCTTCCCCTTCCTCCCTCCTGCCCACAGGATACTTCTGGGTGTGGGGGGCGATGCCTGACTTATGAACACCCACTCCTCCCACCCCTTGCCTCTCTGTCTCCTCCTACCTCAGTTCTTGTGAGTGATGCTTTGGTCACAATTTGCAGTGTCTTTTCCAGTCCCACCTGGGATACACCACAGTGTGTCCTGCTTGTCTTCTCTCTTGGGCTGTTTAAGTAGCTGAGGAGGGACTTTGAATGGCCCTCTGCGTCATCCACATCTGCCCCTTCTTCTTTCCAGGCCACATTCCTCTTCTCCCTGAGCAAGTACACGCCTCTCAAATACAACAATGTCTACGTGTACCCTCCCTGGGGGTACTCCATCGGCTGGTTCTTGGCTTTCTCCTCCATGGCCTGTGTCCCACTCTTCATTGTCATCACCCTCCTGAAAACCCAGGGTTCCTTCAAGAAGGTGAGTGCGGGCACAAGAGAGGATGGGCTGGGAGCACACATGGGTGCTGCGCGGGGGGCAGCCCCATGGCCTCACAGAATCTTAAAAAGAAGGGCTTTGACTGGTTCAGTGGCTTTACTTTCAGAAACCTTCTTGACCTCTGGTAGATCATTCGAGGGTAAACTATAAAGGGTGAAGAACAAGTTACAAGGGGCCGGGATTGTGGCTCCGTGGTAGAGCGCTTGCCTCGCATGCGTGAGGCACTGGGTTCCATCTTCAGCACCACATAAAAACAAATAAATAAAATCAAGATATTGTGTCCATATACAACTAAAAAATTTTTTTTAAAAAGGCCAAGTTCTAAGAACAGAGAGACCTAGATACAGAAGCTTAAAGAGCATTGATACCTTGCTCTTGGAAAACTGGTAAGCCATGGTTCACTCCACACACAGGCTCCTGGCTTCTTTTCTTGTCTTAAGCCTGCTTGGAGATACCAAAAAAGGCTCCCTGTTGGGAGTTTGGGACATGCCTTCCTGGGAGAGGCTATGGCCAGTGACCCACAAAGACAAAGATGGAAATCTGTCCAAGTCTGTCTGGCCTACAAGTAATAGAAAACCCACCCTACCATAGTTTAATCAAATAGGTTTATTTGTTCTTTTACATATAAAGAAAATCAACCTGGGGGCTGCAGGCATTTGGTTTGGCTGCCTAGAGAGGACATTAGGGACCAGACTCTTTATTTCTGTGCTTCCATCCTGATCACATGGTCATTTCATCATGCTTGTCATTTTATGGTCACAAAAAAAGCAGTCACGACTCCAGTCATTCTATCTGCATTCAAGGCAAGAAGAGGAAAGGAGATGGTACCAGTGCCAATAGCAATAGTAATTGTGCCACCAATAACAAGAAAAACAATAGATACTCATTGAGCATACAGCAATAGTAATAAAAAGAATAGCAGTGATAATAATAACAAAAATATACACTTATTGATCACTGACCTTGTGCCAGGAAACTTTTGTGAGGTGGGTCCTACTGTTATCTTCATCTTACAGATGAGGAAACTGAGGTGATTGCGTGAACAGAGGAGTTAAGTGAGCTGCCTGAGGTTGTGCTGGTGGCTGGTAGCAGTGCCCAGGAAGTGCACTCCTCACCACTGTGTTCTGGCCTCTTCTCTTCTCTTTTTTTTTTTTTTTATTTTTTTTTTTTTTTTTTTTTTTTTTTTTTTTTTTTTTTTTTTTTTTTTTTTTTTTTTTTTTTTTTTTTTTTTTTTTTTTTTTTTTAGTTGTAGATGGACACAATGTCTTTATTTTATTGCTTTGTATGTGGTGCTGAGGATCGAACCCAGGGCCTCACGCATGCGAGGCAAGCACTCTACCGCTGAGCTACAATCCCAGCCCCCTCTTCTCTTATATTAAAACTCTCCTTTATCCCTACATGCCTGGCTCTGTGCTGAGCCCAGGCACACACATGAGGAGCCATCCTTTCTTCCCTTACCCAAAGCATACACTCACCGCCTCTCCTCTCCGCAGCGCTTGCGACAGCTTGTCACCCCCGACTCCAGCCTGCCACAGCCCAAGCAGCACACACATCCCGATGGAGGCACCAACCAGGACTGCAGGCTGTCCCTAATGAAGGAAGGGCTAATTGCTGGGGAGAAGGAGACCCCTTTGTAGGAAGTGGCCACCATCCACCCCAAGGGAACAGCCTTCTCCTCTGACCCCTGCTGCAGTCCTGCTGAGAACCTCTGAGGGAACTCTGGGCACCTGCACCTGAAGGCCACCCACTGTCCTCCTGGCAGTGTTCTAGGAGGCTGTATTTGTCATCTGCTTCTGACCCAACTTGCTGACTTCACGGATGAGGAGACTGAGGACCAGAGGCAAAGCGACATTCAAGTTTGCACAGCTTCTTATATAGAGCCAGAGTCATGACTCAGACCTGGTGTCCATGTGCTCAGGCCGGTGTCCCTCCCTCCATGCCCTGCCTTAATTAACAAACACATATGGACCACCTTCTGCCACCGGCTAGTCTTCTTTGCCTTGCCCCATATCTGCTCAGTCACACTGTCTTGGGGTGGGAGGGAGGAAGAGAGGTCCCTTATGTGGAGGATGGGGGATCTGCTCGGACTGTGTCCTTCCTTGAGATCCCCTCTGCCAGCCCATGCCCACTGACTGGATTTCCTTTCAGGGCATTTTGCTGCTTTCAATGTTCTCTGCCCTGGGGATGTCATGGAGTATCACTGAGACAGGGGTGGGTGAGGGGTCCTTTTCTTTGCCCCCACACAGCTCCTCCCTTCCTCACCCCTTTCCTTCCTCTCCCCATACTCCTGCCAAGTCACACCTTGCTCCTTCCCTGGTCAGAAAGGCTTCCTGGAGGAGAAAGACAGGGTGTGGATAAGTTGGTGTTCCTGTGTTCAGAAAAGAAGGAAGGAGAGGGGGTGGGGTGGGGCACTTCAGGATAGTGTCCTGGGGCATAGGAAGCCACCTGGGGAGAACAGTGCATAGACAGGTGTCCTCCAGAGCCACTGTTCAGTGGCTGGAGTAATAATATATGGTCTGGCCAGGGTGAGTTCCATCCCTGATAGCCCTCAGGCCATCCTCAGAGCATTCGCCACTCTTCACCCAGGTTTGTGAGTGCTTTTCCATTCAAGAGAGTGAGTCCATTGGAACACTGGGCATAGGAGATGCCCCAGCTCCTGTCTTCTAGCAGCTCCCTTCTGCATTCCTCTGGATTGCTCTGTGCACCTGTACTCATCTTTCTTGGACCAGGTAGTGAGGAAAGAAGGAGGAGAAAGAAGTACAGAGAGACTCTACTTCAGCCAGATGCTCCATTTCTGAGTCCAGGGTCCATGTGAAAACCAACTGCAGGGCTGGCATGGTGCTCTCTGCTGCCGCCTGGTGGCACAGGAGAGCAGGGCCACATCCTGCTTGTGCCCAGCCTTCTGGCACGCCCTGCAAGGAGGAGGACGGTACCTTCATCTGTTCTCTCCCAGAACGGATGGAGCAGCTGAGACAGGAAAGGTGACAATGGCTGTTCTTCCCTTTGGAAGTTAAAGGCTTCCTATGCTCTTCTCCCCTTGGCCCTGGTGGGAGTGATGGAGGTGGGCTCCCCAAGACAATAAGGATGAGGCCTGACAGTGGTGCATGATTGTAATCCCAGAGGCTAGGGAGGCTGAGGCAGGAGATTGGGAGTTCAAAGCCAGCCTCAGCAACTGCGAGGTGCTAAGCAACTCAGTGAGACCCTGTCTCTACATAAAACACAAAATAGGGCTGGAATGTGGCTCAGTGGCCGAGTACCCCTGAATTCAATCCCCAGTACCCCCTTTCCAAAAGAAGAGAGTAAGGATGGGGACAGAGGTCAGCCCCCCCAACCCTCCATCCCCACCAGCTGCATTGCCCACTGAGCCTGTCCTTGGGGCTGCACTTTCCACGGTAAACCTGTGGAAAGTTCTGCATGTGAATGGAGCCCAAGCCCTCTCCATGCCTCACAGGCTCAGATCTCTGTAGACGCTCCGTTCCCTTACCCATCTTCCCTCACCCACCTAAATTCACCAGTAGTGGAGCTGCCCCAGATCCCTGGCTTGAAGTTCTCAGCTGCCTGGGAAAGTTCCTGCACTAGCACAGGTCATGAAGGAGGCAATATTTGTTCCCTCTACCTCCTCCACTCCCTGGGACCAGTTCAAAGGGAGCTGGAGAGACCAGGGAGCTAGGGGAAGGGAGTTCAGACCAATGTGGGAGCTCATGGAAACCTACCTATCATGGGTCCTCATGGTCCTCAATAAGGCCAACGGGCAACAACTCTACTTTTTTAGGGGGGTGGGGCGAGGGTACCAGGGATTGAACTCAGGGACGCTCAGCCACTGAGCCATATCCCTAGCCCTATTTTGTATTTAGGGTCAAGCCAAAGTCTAGCTTCCTCCACTGCCCAAATGTCCACCCAGGTTAGGAATCCAGATTCACTCAAACACAAATGTGTGAAAAGGTCAAGCATGGCGGGGGGTGGTGGAGTCTGTAGCAAACCAGAGAGGTTTAGAGACAGGGCCTCACTGAGTTGCTTAGTGCCCCACTTTTGCTGAGGCTGGCTTTGAACTGCAATCCTCCTGCTTCAGCCTCCAGAGCGGCTGGGATTATAGGGGTGCGCAACTGTGCCTGGCTAACGACTTTACTCTTTTTTTTTTTTTTTTGATTGAACTCAGGGGCACTCCACCACTGAGCAACATCCCCAGCCCTATTTTGTGTTTTATGTAGAGACAGGGTCTCACTGAGTTGCTTAGCACCTTGCCCTTGCTGATGCTGGCTTTGAACTTGCGATTCTCCTGTCTCAGCCTCTCTAAGTGCTGGGATTACAGGAGTGTGTTATTGCACCCAGCTAAATATTACTCTTTAAAGCAGCCAGAGCACTAATACAGGTGTGTGTATATTTGCGTGTGTGTGAGTGCATGTGTACATGTGTGAGCGTGCACATGTGTGCATAAGGAGCAACTGTGGGTTGTGATTTGGGGTCTCTTTTTTTTTAAATATTTATTTTTTAGTTGTAGGTGGACAGAATATCTATGTGGTGCTGAGGATCTAACTCAGTGCCTCACGTGTGCTAGGTGGGCACGCTACCACTGCGCCATAACCCCAGCCCTGGGGTCTCTTTTCTTTCATCTCATCTCCTAGGGCTGTTTGTGTTTTAGACTGGTAGCCAAAGGTCTAATCTGGCAACTAGGGTTTATTTGGCCAGTGTAACATTTATTAAAAAAATTGTTTTTAAAAAATATATATATTAGTTGTAGATGGACATAGTACCTTCACTTTATTTATTTATTTTATGCGGTGCTGAGGATCGAACCCAGTGCCTCACACATGCTAGGTGAGCACTCTACCACTGAGCTACAGCCCCAGCCCTAATAAAATGTTTTTAAGCAAATGCATTTAGTCACTCTCTGGTTTGCCACAGGCTCTACCACCTGCTGCCATACTTGACCTTTTCACACATTTGTGTTTGAGTGCATCTGAATTCCTAACCTGGGTGGACCTTTGGGCAGTGGAGGAAGCTAGACCCTGGCTTGAGCAGGAGTGGAAAAGCAGAGGGCAGTGGCCTCAGGAGCCTCGGGAGTGGTGGTCCCTGGATGTCTGGCTCACATGTGGACTCTGTAGATGCTCTGATGCTGTTCATCAACCCTGAGTCCCTGTCCTGCCCAGGCTCTTCCCTTTCTCAGAGAAGGCTGGTAGCCGACTTTAATTTCAAAGGTATATTGGAAATATCAGACCACAGCAGCTCCCATATGGCAGAGTGGACTCCAGAGGGCAGCATCCATGTGGACACTCATGTTACCCAATAGAGAGGACCATGTGCAGGGAATTGAGGCCTCCTGTCAATGACCATCATTAACTTGTGGACCAGCTGAATGAGCTACTGTGGAAGTGGATCCTCCAGTCCCAGGCAAGACTTTAGGTGACTGCAGCTGGCTGACATAGGGCCTGAGACCTCATGAGAAGCCCTGTGCTACAAACATCCAGCCAGGAGGGCACCTCCAATAGTGAAGGATCAGAAATGTGTATTGTGGTTTTAAGCCATAATGTTTTGGAGTAATTGATTAAGCAGCAGTAAATAACTAACATTGTCCTTGGCTTCTAGGGTACAAGAGGCAACCACATTGAGGGGCAGGCGTGGCCCCTTATCCGAGGGTCTCTGAGCACACTGGGAAGAGAGATGACTCTCCATGCTCTTCCCGTCCCGAAGCCTTTTGCCCTTCTTATCTCTATCTCCTCTGGCCCCGCCAGAGCCCTCTCCTGATCCCCACCCACCCTCTTCTCCTTGCTCAGAGGCAGGTGAGAACTGGTTGCCTCTGTCCCTGCTGCCCTCTATCCTCACATGCCCCTATGTAGCTTCCCTCTGGGTTTAGTTGCTCAGTGAAGTAACCAGGGTTGATTGGATCTGACAGGGATGAAATGCTTGTTAACTACCCATGGATACAGAGAGGCCACGGAAGGACGTGCGGGCTGGGGGAAGACAGAGGGAACCAACAGGAACCAAGCCTGGTAAAACATGTGGGGTGGAGGTGGGTTGGTGCCCTGGATCCTGGTGCTCTGCATTCCAACTCTCCCTGCTTCCAGGATGTCTGCCAGCAGGGTTAGGTCACTCATCTGGTGTGAAGAGTCTGTCTGATAGGGGAGGGAGGTGAGCACAGTCAGAAATTGCAGAGCTCATTCCCTGCCTAGCCGGGGTCCTTCCACAGGGTCCATGTCCAACCCCACTGCTGTAACGAGAATCTCGCCAAATTCTGATGCAGTCGCATTCTGAGGCTTTCTCTGCCCACACCCATCTCACCAATGGAAGGCAGCTATAGCAGAATCAGGTCCTGGCTCTGAGGGCAACTGCATGCATGCTCCACATCAGCAACACCCTAGCCAGTGGGAAATTCCCTCCCAGCAAGACACCAACCCCTCCAGACTAAGCAGAGGTGTCCTGCACCATGCCTGGCCAGAGTTGGTCCTCAACAAGAATAGCTGACATCCGGGTATATTGTGAAGAGAAGGATTCCAGGAGGAGAGTAGGGACAAGGACAGGAACCACTAGCACAGGCTGGTGGGGCAGCTAGCTATCAGGATACCTGGGTTCCCTGTCTGTTGGCAGCCTCTTCCTCTGTATTAATTCTAATATTTTGGGTTTTTAAAAATTCTTTCAGGTTTTTCAATAAGTAATCAGACTGTCTCAAAATAATGACAATTGTATTTCTTCAATCACTATTCCTTATTCTTTTTCTTGTCTCCCTTTACTTGGTAACTAGAAGTGGTGACAGAGGCTTCCCTGTCTCCCTCCTAGTTTTGACAGCAATCCTAACATTCTATTATGTAGTGTGATGGTAGATGTTGATTTTTAGTAGATGCTGTTTATTGGGCTATGGTGCCTTCTTTTCCAAGAATCAAAATCAAGAATAAATGTTGAACTTTATTGATGGATTTTTTAGCATCTATGCCTTGATCATATTGTTTTTCTTCTTAATCTGTTCATGTAGTGAATTGTAGGAGCAAATTTTTCTAATATTTCAAACCATCTTTTCATTCCTGGGGTACATCCATCTTGGTCATGGTATATCATGTTTTTGTCAGTCAATGCCAGGTTCGGTTTAATACTTTGTGTAGAATTTTTGTATTTAGGCTCATAAGCCAGATTGGCAACTCATCTTCCTTTCCCATATTCTACTTATCTGCATTTGTCTTTGTCTTTAAGATTATACTCTGGCCAGGTGTGGTGGCACACACTTATAATCCCAGCAGCTCAGGAGGCTGAGGCAGGTGGATTGTGAGTTCAAAGCCAGTCTCAGAAACTTAGCAAGGTCCTAAGCAACTCAGCGACACCCTGTCTTTAAATAAAATAGAAAAAAGGGCTGGGGATGTGGCTCAGTGATTAAGCACCCCTGGGTTCAATCTTCAACATCTATCCCCCCCCAAATCACACTCTGCTCGTGAAATGGAGCCTGAGAATGTTCTTTTTGTTTTCTTTTCTGAAACAAGTATGAGATTGGTACTGTCCTTTCAATTTATGGTAGAATGCAGTAAAAATCATGGGGCCCGTGATGTGTGAGGGGTATTTTCTTTTGAGGGTGGTAGATGGACTTTTATCTACATATTCAAATTTCATTAATGGTTATACATCTCAGATTTTCTTGAGGGAGTGTTGGTAAGATATCTTTCTAGATATCTTATATCTCTAGGATAGTGTTGATCTTGGGAAGGGTCTCAAACTCACCACCATAAGACTTATGATTTATTGCAGTTTATTTTAGTGTCGTCCTTCCAATAAGGGTCCCTGCAGTGTTTGCTGTTGTGTCCTCCTTGGAGGGTCCTCAAGTTATTTATTTGTGTTGACTCTTTTTCACAAGCAGTCTTCTCAGAGGTTTCTCACCTTCATTCATTTCATTCATCATTGCATAGAACTAACTTTTGGCTTTGTCAATCCTTTCTGTTGTATATGTATTTCCTATTTCATGATTTCTGCCTTTTTGTTTTTGTTTTGTTTTGTTTCTTTTTCTTTTTTTTTTGTATCAGGAATTGAACCCAAGGCTGCTTTAGCACCGAGTCACATCCCTAGCCCTTTTTATTTTTTCTTTTGAGATAGGATCTTCTAAATTGCTTAGTGCCTTGCTAAGTTGCTGAGGCTGGCCTCGAACTTGTGATCCTCCTGCCTCAGCCTCCTGAGCTGCTGGGATTATAGGCATGCACCACTGCACCCAGCTGCTTTTGTCTTTATTATTTCCTTATTTCTACTTACTTTGGGCTCATTCTATGTTTTGTTGTTTTGGAACTTATTAAGCTAAATAGTCATATCTGTAAAAAGATAACTAACCTAGTTAGTTGGACTAACTAACCTGGGTATCTGCTCACAGATATGCTGGGATTCTGCAACTCCCTGTGAAGGTGGACAGCCTCTCTCCCTACTGCTCTCTATTCCCCAGTGGTGGATAGTTGGATGTTCTGCTGTTTGGGATGAAAAGGGAATCGAGGACTTTTGGAGAAGGAGGCCAAGCCAGGTCTGTTAGGAAGTTAAAAATGAAGATAAGATCTTCTGGGTGATATCCTGACTTTCCTGAGACTAGTTCCCAGTTTTCCCAGAGCAAGGCTTGAGACCATTCAATCCTTAGGGTCATGAGAGCAGGAAGCCCTGAGGTGCTAGGGGTTGGCTAGTGGGGTTAGACTGCCTGGTTCCTTAGGGAATGAAACCACCCAGACCTGCAGGGGGAATGGGAAAGAGGAAAGATTTCCCATCCCTCCTCCCCATACTCTGAGCTCCAGTTCTTGCTTCTTCCAGCCTTATCCAGAATGGAATTTTCCTGCTGGGACCAGTTCTGGACCTGCCCCTCCTCTATTTCTGTTTCTTATTTTAATCTTCCTGCCTCCAAGCTAGGGCTTGGGGCCTATCTCTGGGTACCTGGGAAGAGAAGAGGAGCAGAAAAGGACTCAACCTGTGGCTCTTGAGGCTTTTGGCCACTGGGCTCTGGCTGAGCCTCACCTTTTCCTGGAAGCACCTCCCAGTCCTCTGAAGGGTCTCCCTGGAAGGAGGGCAGAATGGAGCTCTCTCCTAAAGCAACCAAGTGCATCTGGGGTAGATTGCTCTCAGGATGCCTTTCTCCCCAGTTCTCCTAGGTCACAATAGGTCTGTGACCCTGGCAACCCTATGGTTGGCCCTGTATGTAGAGGAAAAGACTTCATGGGAGGTGAGTGGAGTGAGAGGATCCAGTGGACAAGGTAGTTGACTGGTTGTCAGAATTATGTGGAGTTCTAAAGAGAGCAACCCTAAGCATCTAAGTGGCTTTTATTCCATTGGTAGAACAAAAGCAGAGCTATTTTCCATGAGGAATCTGAAAGCAGTGACATGGAAGAGACCCTGTGGCTTCTTTCCTTCAAGGTGGCTCCGCGAGGAAGGATATCATGGGCCACCTGGCAAGTTTATTGCATCCTGGTGTCGACAACATCCTGGTGATTGACGGTGGTTCCTGGGAAGCAGTGATCAATTAGCCACATCTGTCAGGACTGGGAGAGGAGGGTCCTCAAGTTATTTATTTGTGTTGACTCTTTTTCACAAGCAGTCTTCTCAGAGGTTTCTCACCTTCAATGTTGGTTATTTACTGCTGCTTAATCAATTGTAAATATGATATGCCAAGGCATACAGTTATGTTGTGCCAGCCGTGCTGTGGGAACAGTCAATCTTGCTTCCGTTTTATGGGGTTTGCACTGAGGTGTGAGAGTCTGTCAGTCCCAGGACTGACTGGGCAATAGGCCATGGAGTCCATCCCATTATAACTTAAAACCCAAGTCTTCATGGATTGGGGTCACAGGCGAGAAGGTGGACTGTAGGCTGTCGTTACAGTCTAAATATGAGGTGCCCCCAGAAAAACCTCATGTGATAGACAATGCAGGAATGTTCAGAGATGAAATGACTGGATTATGAGAGCTATGCCCTAATTAGTGGATTAATCCCTTTGGTGGGTTAATAACTTGTAAGGATTATTGGTTGGTAACTTGTAAGGATTACTGGATGGCAGGTGGGGTGTGGCTGGAAGAAATAGGTCATTGGTGGTATGCCCTCAGGGATTATATTTTGCCCCTGACTCCTTGTGCGCTCCCCCTCCCCCTTGCTGGCTCCATGAGATGAGAAGCCTCCCTCTACCATGCCTTTTCACTATGGTGTTTTGCCTCACCTCAGACCCAGAACAATGAGGTTGGCCAATCATGGACTGAGATCTCTGAAAAACCATGAGCCCCAAACTTTCTTCCTCTAAGTTGTTTTTGTCAGGCATTTTGGTCATAATAATGAAAAGCTAACTAACATAACTGCCTGCGGGCTGTCCAAGCCCTGGAATGGGTTCCCTTTTCCATTAGTTAGGAGAATCACATAAGCATACCTCTTGGGGACAGCAGGTGCCCCATGTTGGGATGGCTGGGCCTCATTGTTGCTGGTGTCTGCTTCCTGGATCTACTGTGGTGGCCTGGGTCCTCTAGCATAGTTGCCTGAGCACCCAGCCTTAGTGCTGCCCCCACTCCTGCCTCTAGGAGCCGCCTGACTACACACCCTCAGACCACTTCTTTCCCTGCTCCGTGTTTCCGGTAACCATCTGACCTGGATAGAATATTTAGAAGACCAATTTTATGATTTCCTCAGTGAAGGTGGTTTTACAATCTATTTGTACACTTGAGTAAGATTTTTTCTTTCATGCAAGTAAACTTGAATATCAGGTTGTGGTCCTTTGGCAGATTGTCTTGGTTTCTGTCTCATATATGTTCATCCTACTCTGTAGAGGTGGTCTTGAACATATACTCATTGGTCCTCAGACCTGACCCTGACCTGGTGAATTCCCTCCTTGGAGAGGCCTGTGAAGTTTCATTCTAATATAGGCCTTCCCCATGACCTCTACCATGTCACCAACCTCTACGTTGAAATAACTGGTCCGTTTCTTGTTTCTTTTGGATGGCACCCCCGTGTGAGCTTGTAAGCAGGAGTTTTGTTTATCCCACTCATTGTGTATACCCAGGCACTTGGAGGGTGGAAGGTGTCTGTTGGCTGGTGAGTGTGCACAGTCTTGTTATTGAACTCACTCTAGTTTCTAGCACTGGCATCTTGTTCCGGCCTGTTGCTCTCAGCCAGAAACCAGTAAATCCTGGGACCCCTTCCTGGAAAAATTCAAAGTCAATGACTGATGAGTCTGCATTTCCACCAACACAAAGGGTCTTTCTAGAGACTGACCAGAGCTCTCTATCTCAATGGCGGATGGATCCAGAGGGGTCTGGAGAGTTCTGTCAGAACATGATGGTGTCCATTCTCACTGGAGGGATGGGAATTCCTCCTAGATGACTTCAGGAGCCAGAAGGTTGCATCCGGACAGTGGGGTTCTTTTGGCCCCAGGCCCTCTCCCAGGCCTGGGCTGAGCTGGGTTCCCTGCGTGTATTCTCAAGGGGCCCGTCCTCAGCTTCCTGGGTCATAGAATTCCCAGGATAGGACAGGTTCTAGTTGGCTTCTGCTTCTTTTGGAATTTCCCATTCCTGGGAAAAGTGTGAGGTCACGTCCCCTTTTACTTTTACAGGGGACAATAGGACTCAGCTTGGGGAGGGAATTAGAGTTGTCTAGATTTCTGGGCATTCAGAGATCTGGTCACCAGGAGAGCCGGGGGCCTTCTTTGCAGGTACTGTCTTGACCGTTTGCTCTCCTTCCTCAGTGAGGTCCTCTGATGACTCAGCATGGCTGGAAGACTCTTCTGTCTTCAGCCAAGAGAAAACACTGTATCTCAAGGCCCCAACCATGGAGCGAAGAGCTGAGCTGGGCTGAGCATTGCATGTGGCTGTGACTCACCAAGCCCATGTGTCTGTCACAAGCCCCAGCCTCCCCTCACCCTGTTGTACAGTCACTAGGCTATTGTATTATCCTCCCAGAATCTTGGCATCTCTTGCAGCTCCCAGCAGGAGACCCAGCACGTGGTAGGGCTCAGGAAATGTTTGCCAAATTGCTCTCTGTGGCTCTAATTACTTTCCCCAACAATGTTCCCCCCAATCTTTTTACTGGAACCTGTTGCCCCTCCATTTGTCAAACCAGACCCTGCCTTTAGCTTTTACACTTGAGCAACTGATGTCAGGTGAAAATCACCTGAGGTTAATGATCTAATCTGGTCAGTGGGATGGGCTCCCTTGACCCACCAATGGACACTTGCTCTCCACTGCAGAAAACCGAGCAGGCTGGGGGGAGGGGGGTCCTAGCCTCCATCCCCTCACTGTCTAGGTGCACATTGATTGTTGTAGTACTTCTTCCCTCTGCAGCTGCCTCCAGTCTCCATTGTAACCTGCTCTTTCAACTAGCTCTGTGTGTGTGTGTGTGTGTGTGTGTGTGTGTGTGTGTGTGTTGTTGTTGTTGTTGTTGGTGGTGGTGGTGGTGGTGGTGGTGGTAGAGGCAGATCTAGACCCACAGGCAATCTCCTGGCCCTGTATCCCAGCTCTGCCCTAGTGCGCCCTCAGCAGATGACCAGTTCTTACTTTCCCCATCCAGGGCTTCCCAATCATGTCACATAAGTACGTTATCCTGGAACGGCTGCCATGGTGGAGGAGAGCAGCCTGGTACCTCCAGCTGCCCCAGGGAGGCAGTGGAGAGCAAGGGTTCTTTGGGGTTGAGGGAGCCCATCCCACTGAGCAGACTGGATCATTAACCTCAGGTAATTTTTCACCTGAAATCAACTCCCAAAGGCTGAAACCTGATGTCAGGGTCTGGTCTGGCTAGCCACGCTTCCTGAATGAAAGGGCCACAGGTTCAGGTGAAAGATTGGGGGAACATCAAGGTCTGAGAGCACCAGTACATCCTTCTGCACTGACCTTAACCAGGCAGATGCTCTAATTTTTTTTTAAGACAGTTTTTTTTATTTTTTAACTTTTTTAGTTGTAGATGGACACAATGTCTTTATTTTATTGGTTGGTATGTGGTGCTGAGGATCGAACCCAGGGCCTCATGCATGCGAGGCAAGCGCTCTACCGCTGAGCCACAATCCCAGCCCCCAGATGCTCTAATTTAAGGTGGGTCCTCCCTATGTGAAAACAAATGAAACAACAGACACAGTTGGCTCAAGTGACATATTTCAATATAATCTCTAAAACTCTATGAATTGAACAGATAAAATACCTCTGGGCTATTTTGTTACAAAATATTTGCCATTTGGATTAGTTGCTGGGTGCAGCCACCCTGCCTTTTCCTAGAGAGGAGTCTCTCCAGAGGGGTGAAGGGTGTGTGCGGGGAGGAGGGGCACAGCGAGAAGGGACGTACAGCTGAACACAGGGACAGACGGATGGATGGGTGGTTGTCAGGGAAGCCTAGTGGGCACAAGAGACATCCTGGCAGGGGACAAGTGGGTGAGGGATCAAAGGCCCAGGGCCGAGAAGTGTATGTTGGAGCAAGACACCTTGCGGACAGACAGGCAGGCAGGCTTCTGGGACAAGCTGCTGGAGCCCAGCCTGTTTCAGGCCTGGAGGTGGGACTTGGCCAAAAGCTGGTGGGAAAGCTAGTTTCGTCTCCCACTCTCAATTCTGGAGTTGGGGCCAAGTGGATAAACTGGGAGAAGGGACCAAGTCCCCTAAAATAAGGCCTAGAGAATTGATTAAGTGGGGCCATCTTGGGGTGATTGGGTCTGGGGGCTCAGTCAGCACTCCACTGCCCTCTTCATTTTGGGAGAGCAGGAGGGCTCAAGGGCATCTCTGCCAGGCCCTCTGGAAGGACTGAAGGGCTTGACATGGCCCTGTCATGGGGAGGGACCGGAGGCTTCTCCTAGGTCTCTGTGGAAAAGGACAGAGACAGGTCCCAGCCTTAGCCTGCTGGCTAATTGGGTAGGGAAGAGGCCCAGCTATTTCTTGCCTCAGGTGATCAGGGGGTCAGAGCCCTTCCCAGCTTAGTACTGCTCTGCGCCCATGACCCCACCCTGATCTGCTTCCTATGCAGAGAAAGTACACATGTGTGCCAGCCCTAAGACCCCTGCCATGGAAAGTTGGACATTCAGCTGGGGGAAGGGCAGTGTTACTGTGCCCATCACCACGGAGGGAGGGCGCTCTGTTAGCTTGAAGCATGATGTGAGCAGGAGAAGGGGTCCAGATGATGGGGACCTAGTGTCTGGGCTGTGCCCCTTCCTTGGCAGCCCCTGGAATCCATGGTTCCTACCCCACAAATATATTTAGCTGTGCTCATAACTCATTCTTTTATAGCTCATACCCTGCCTCCTATTCATAATTTTCACCCTCATTCAAGATTTATCCACCTCCATACTGCAACTCTACTTCCTCCCAAGGCCCTGACACCTCCTAGCCAAGGGCAGTGAGGCATCTGACCCGTGCACCCATCTGTCCATCTGTCAGCTACTCCATTACAAAGACTTTGACTAGAACATCTCTGTTACAGAAAAGACCCAGAAGGGGGCCAAGGCAGCCAGGACAGGGAGGAGCAGATGGGCTGGGAGCCACAGGGGACCAGCAAATTGACTATGAGTTATGAGTTACGGAAACCGGGCCGACAAAGACAGAAATAAACTCACCGGGTGACATCATAATGACGTCTGGGTGACCACACATGTACATAAGAAACTAGGTCATCTGGCCTGTCTGAGAGCCAGGAATTATCTGTGCCTCCTACCTGGCTCGGTACTGCAGCCTGGAGCGTGTGGTAGGGGCTAGGAGAAGCCAACTCAATTTAGACTTGGACAATATTCACAGCATCTTTCTGGGTGCTTTAAAAATAGGCTCTGAGTGGGGGACAGGGGTGGGGGAATCTTAATGAAGGACAGCAACAGTAGTGGGCACAGGACTGGAGAGCGGCCTGGCTTGAGACAGACACTTCCTGGAAGGGTCATGACTGGGGAAGCCATGGCACTGCCCCTGTTGTCTTTGAGGGTGGGCGGCCTCTCATTTGGCTGGGGAGAGGACACTTCCCTGGGCTGTGTGGCCACCTGAGGTTGGCTCTGATTTTGCTCTGCCCTGGGAAGTCAGTGAGTGCTGCTTGGCTCCTCTGCAATTTCTTCTTCTCCTCCCCCTCCCCCTCCTCCTCCTTCTTTTTATTTTTATTTATTTATTAATTTTGGTACTAGGGATTGAAACATGCCCTACCACTGAGCTACATCCCCATTTTTAAAATTTTGAGACAGGGTTTCACTAAGTTGCCTAGGCTAGCCTTGAACTTGCATCCTCCTGGGTTACTAGGATTATAGTCCTTTGCAATTTTGAGAGTCCAGGACTCTTAGCCATCCATGCTGGAGGTGGGTCTATACCTTCCAGAAAGGAGACTATTTAAAGGCTGGGAGTAGCAGGAGAGATGCAAGTGCCTCTGGAGCCCCACTTCTGCCTGCTTCCGCACCCAAGCCTCTCCTAGAGACTACAGAGTCATGCAAAAGGGAGCCCTGACCTGGGGCCGAGTGGCATTTCTGCCAGGCAAATCACTGCCTCATCCCTTGTTTCTGCTCCCACAGTGGTTCTCATGAGTGTTTTTGTGCAAGGGCCTGTGTGCTCTTGGCATTGACTGGGTATTATTTGGGGCCAGGAAATTAAGAAATGCTTTTTAAAAGTGCATTTGGCAGATATATGATCTGGCAAATCTATGGCCCTGTTGAATTGACCCAGAGAGAGTGGAGTGCTCCCCTTTCCCTTTCTTGAAGCCCTCCTGGAGTCAGGGCAGCTCAGGAAATGCCAGAGGAAGAGGAAGAGGGGAAAGACATGGTCAGAACAGCCAATGTCTTTGGGGAACCATGGAGCAGCCCCCTGAGACTGCCAGGCTTGGGGGACAGGGGCAGCAGAGAAAATTATCCTTCTCAAATCTCCCACTCATTGGCACCTCCAGGGTCCAGGGCCTACTCTCTTCCACTCAGCCCCACAGATGCATCTGGTCCTGGGGCTGTGAGGCAGCTGCCTTCCATCCAGGGCTCTGCTGCTGGCCACTGGACACTAAGAGACTCAGAGCCTGCCACTTGTTAGTCCTTCAGCTCTGGTTTTCTTCAATTCATGGTCTATCTGGGGAGAGTGGTGACCATAGAAAGAGGAGGTGTCGCCTTATCTGGCTGTGTGGACCCAGTGAGGTGGTGTCCCCCGAGTTTGGGGGAGGGGTTGCTCAACTGAGTAAGGGAGGGATGGTAGGACCAAGCAAACCCATGTGCCAGGGATTGGGGTTCTTTCCAAAATGACAGTGATCAGTGACCAGGAACACATCGTGCCAGTGTATGGGGAGCAGCGAACGTAGCCCAGGTCCCTCCAGTGGACAGCTCTCCTGGGACAATAGGGTGCTGAGGGACAGAGTCTACACCAGGCTCCTTGAACCGCTGGAATAGCGGCGCCGGTGCAGCAGGGAGCCCGGTGGGCAGAACTGGTGAGGGTGGTTGTAGGGGGGCGGGGGCGGGGGCAGTGGAGGCTGGTGGATGACCTTGACCGGGGTGCCCGGACCACCCAGAGGTGTGGAGCCACAGGAATCAGAGGAGGATGAGGCGTAGCAGGAGAGAGCCTGGCTCAGCAGGGGCTCCATGCGGGCCAAGCAGGGCTTGTCCAGGACAATGACCTTGACAATTTGCTGGCACTGCACCAGGGTGCCTGGGGGCGTGGGTGGCGGTGGCAGCTGCGGGGGCTGCTCTCTCAAGGGGCTAGGCTGCAGGTCTGGCAGCTGCGGTGCTCCCCTCTCGGCCCCCAGCCCGGGGTTGTGCTGGGACGTTTGAAGCCTGTTGTGAATTGACACCTAGTTTAGAAACAGCCAGAGAAGCATGAAATGTTACAAGACTAATTCCCAGCTGCTAGGACTGGCTACCCTGAGCCTCCCTTTGCCTCCCTCCCTCACTCTCAGCCCTTTCTCTGATCCTTGACCCATCTCTCTACCCAGAGGAAAACTTGCTATGTCTCCGGCTCTTGTTGGAGGCAAGAGACTGCCCGTGGGCAGCCGTAGCACTAGAGGCCTGAGTCTCCTCATCTGTGAGATTGGTTCTGCATAGACCTGCTGTCTGATTTCATGGACCTGCTGGGAGGCTCTGGGCCATGGGTTAACTCCTTCCTACTGCCCTCTCTACTGACCAAGCTTGAAAGGCAGGGTTAATGACCTGT
The DNA here is from genome assembly GCA_004024805.1 of Geosciurus inauris. Lineage (NCBI taxonomy): Eukaryota > Metazoa > Chordata > Mammalia > Rodentia > Sciuridae > Geosciurus > Geosciurus inauris. Next base: position 141,656 of record PVHX01003496.1, read on the forward strand.
GTCTGCTGAGGGCCTCCCAGACACTGTGCAGACACTGCCCAGGACTGGGCACAGGGGCAGAGCCTGGTGTTTTGGATTCTTCAATCCCATTTCTTCCCTCCAGCTTTGCTGAAGAGGAAGCCTCATCATCCCTGTTGACCTAAAGGTGCCCCAACTTCAGAATGCTGGGGACCCTTGAAAGGAGTGTTCTGGGCCTACCTGTCCTCCTGGACTCCTCAAGCCCATGACCCTGTGTTCAAGAACAGCCCAGGCAGTCAAGGTCAGAGTCAGGCCCACCCTCTTTTCCATCTCAAGCTGGGCCCTCATTAAATTTGCCCTGCTGCAGGAGGGGAGGGGCTCTTCTCTATCCCTTGGATGGGGCAGGAGTAGGTGGCCTAGATGGCACTTGTAGGACTATGGAGGTCAGCATGAGCTCCCCTGGCCTCCTCTTGCTAGCAGGGACAAGTGGAGAAAATGGGTGGCAAGGAGGCTAGAGGACTCTGGAGGGAGAAGGACTTAGTTCCTTACCCTGTCCATGTTGCAGCCGGGCGCGGTGGCTCAAGCCTGTAATC